>WEDG01011411.1:0-62181 GCA_017591395.1 Schistocephalus solidus
TTCTTCAACATATAATTAGGGCCCAAAAGGTTATGATAACGCCAACTTCGGGGTCACTCGTTTTACAAGGTGGCGGCTACTATTGGCGATAGCTATTTCAATTCTAAGTCCTCCTGTTGAGCTGCCGTATGTGCACCTACAAGTCAAGCTAAAAATCCAAACCTACTTTGCGTGCGCTTCCGATGACGGTGATAGCTATTTCACTAGAACTGGATACGCAGGCCAGAAGCTCGCACGAGTAGTAATCTCACGTCCTTTCATGAACCTCATACGACGACTTGCAATGCACACAGAGATAAGAATTTAATCATCCGGTTCAGTGGTACACCTTCTGGTTGACGGCAAGCTACAGCTGGCGGTTAGTGACTTACCAGATTCATAAATACCTTTCCTCTGGCTATGCACAAGGGATCTTAATTTAATGATCTATATACTCATTATCAAAAAAAGCAGCTTTTTTATATTGCTGAAACTATTTTAAAAAATTATGACTATTTTACATTTTCGAATGTTTTTGGGTAGCAGTTTTATTTTTATATATAATTTTATAATTGTTAAACAATTTACTTGATAACTAACTTGCAAAAGCTATTATTGTTTTATCTCAGTCTGTTAGTTGTATATTTCTTCCGTTTTTTACATCATTTATGCTCTACGTAATTCAAATGCGCAACGAGCCGCACGTCTAGGTTTTGATATAGCTTTATAAAAACGAATGGTACTAGCTGTTTCATACAGCTAGATCAAACATAATCAACACTATGCGATATACTACAAATATGAAGACGGTAGGACTGCATTGAAAGTTTCTTACCATTGAACACTTCCTGCTCCTAATATTTTTTCACCTTTTTTTAGCAATCAGTCAACTAAGACTAATTATTCGGCAGACCCCACATCGGAATTGACTACGCTCGCATCTGATTGGAAGTACCTATCCCTTCGAATCAACCGCAGACGTTTCTACCTATGTCAAATGAATATTCTCGAACGTCAATAACATACTAGTCTTGACTCTTAAAAATCTTACCCTGATACATTCATCTCCATTATGTAAAGCTATTTTAATTTCAAATTTTGCGATTTATACACCTTGGAAAACAAGTTTGTTTTACTCAAAACAAACTCGTCATTTTGAAACTGCTGTTTAAGCTAACAAACAAACCAAAGCTAAAGTTTTTAATGAAAAAAGGAGTTTATTTTAGGTATTTTCCTGTGTTATAAGGATTGGATGGTGCCCAAGCAGTGCCAAATCAACAAACCAATTTACTTTGTGAGCAACCATATGAACAGCTAAAACGAGTTATTTTGTAAGCATATCTGACTCGGAAATATTTGCCATTTTTAAATCAAAAGAAAGCAATCTTTGGCATATACGGTGATATAGAAAATAAGTAGTAAAAAAACTCCTAGGGTTAAATCGGAGGAGGAGTTCGGCAAGCCGCCAATTTAAAAAAAAAACTAGAAGAAAAATAACTGCTTCACTAAAAAAATAATAAATAAATGCAATAGGATAGTATGTCGCTGTTTGCTGACAACGTATGAGGGTTCGGAACGCTCCATGTCAGTTGAGAGATAATAAAGCATTCAGAGCTAATATTTATAACCACCAGTGGAAGTGAGAGAGGAGGAAGTCCTCGTGGAAAACATGGTCGAAAAGAAGAGGGGACAGTAGAGGTCACGAGATCATTATCGAGATGCGACCTTGCTGACTGCATAGTCCACCAACAAAAAGGCAAAACCACTGGAATCCGCCTCGATCATCAACTGAACCCGGAGACCATCATCGGGGTTGCAAAATTGGAGGAAAGTATCAAGGTTGTCAAGAGTGGGCGATGCTAGTTTAAAAGGGGGAAGAAAAAGTATATGGAAAGATTGACTCTGCAGAGGATGACGGAAATATAATAAGATACCAATATAATATCAAGGGAGGCGCCTCAAACAACAGTATTTTAAAAATAGCTAATGTAGTCGACAAACTAATTTGCAGTGGAAGATATTTCCATATAAAAGCCTATTTTGAGGCAAAAGACTTTTAAAAGGTTAGTTGTGGAGCTAAGGGGTGCTGAAATGATCATGAAGGAATTACGAGTGGCATATAATGAATCAACCGAAACGAGATCGATAATTCGTGAGAGATTTGGGTTAGTTAACGCGAAACAGGAATCTGAAACCAGCTTCGTGTCTTCTTACCCACAAAAGTTTAATGTTTGCTAACTGGCATCTATCCTTATAAGAGATACTGGATCCAGGAAGAATAAAGAGTCTTCGATTAAAAACCCTCTGAACTTTTTCAATCTTACTGCTATCAAAGGCATTCATCAGCCAAAACTGGGGACAGTAGTATTCTAGGATAGAAGGAAAAAACATGCGGTACAGGTTTAACTTTATTTCCAAACGGAAGAAATTATCTGATATAAAACCACATGTCTGTGCAGCCTTTGCAGATATTTGATCTGCATGAGGCGATAATGCTAGCTTATTCGTGTAAATTAGACCTAAGTCTCTTATGTATGATGGTTCTTAATGTGTACTATTTTGAAATACGCGGGGTTCTAGAAGCTTGGCAGGGCCAAATCACATGAAACTGCTCTTGGATTAAGATCGGCTGGGGCCTCGAATAGCTATTACCTACTAAGACCTTCTGGCTGCGGTTACACAAGTAGGAACCAACGAAGTCAAGGAGAGGAGGCCAGATGCCCAGGGCATCCAGTTTCACCAGAAGACGTCTGTTCGGTACCTTGTCAAAGGCTTTGCTCTGGTCAAAGTAGATCACAAACACTGACTATTGCTCATTACGAAGGGAAGTGGTGAGGTTAAGAAAAGTGAAGTGACACACTTCGCATGATTTCCAAGGTAGAAAACAATATTGCAAGTCGCTTAAGAGCTTATTTTCTAAGCAAAAGTCAACCTTTGATAAACATATTTTTCAATAAGTTTGCTTGAGCGGGGGTTTTGTGAACGCCTTGATAATTATTTATAGCCGAAACGAGATCCCGATTTGAAGACAGGAAGAATAAAAGACGTATTCAATGAATCAGGAAAGAATCCATCTAAAAGATAAACTGAGAATACATGGCTTTTCAATCGGGGAAAGCTCAGCAACAGATAATTTACGATCTGGACGACACACCGCTACTAGAGGTAGAGGCTCTGAACGATTTTGGAGCATGGATCACGCCCACATTGAAGCCATCGTTCCATTGCTCAAAAGTAGCAAATCTGCAATGTCAAGCTTGTATCTAATTAAGCGAGCGTTTGCAAATTTCGACAAAGAGTGATTAAATAAGGTCTTCGGGATGTTCGCTCGACCAAGATTGAAATTTGCCATACTAAACTGGAGACCATGGTCTTTCGAAGACCACAACACCCGTGAGAAGGTCCAAAGACCTGCAATCAAGCTTGCCTACGGTCAAAGCTGCCTGCCTTACGAGACACGATGGTCCAATCTTGATCTGTTTCCTCTGGACTATAGAGAGCTACGTGGTGACCTAATACAAGCCTTTCGCATGCTACGAGGTTAGGATTGTTGCCTTGCATCTGGCAACATCTTTGAGCTGGCTACTACCACTAATTTGCGAGGGCATCCTGTTAAACTACGTGTGACAGGTGCAAGAATCGACAAAAGAAGGTTCTTCTTCTCAAACAGAGCGATTAAGTCCTGGAATGCTCTGCCTGCGGAAATAATAATGTACCCATCCGTTGACACTTTTAAGCGGAAAGTTGACCAGTACAGCCATAAGTAGCACCACGAAATCTGAGCCTTACACATTTCCTGAAACATATTCCACCCACAATTGCAGCGTCATATAACATACTACTTCATATTTTGGAGTAATTATATTTTATAATTGTTGTTCCAATGCCCTGTAGTGTGACGTTGAGATAATCCTTAGTACAACATCCATTATATGTCAGCCTTTTTTTAATTTGCAGTGTCATTGACATCAATAGGGAACTCATAGGCTTCGCCTATATTTTCATTATTAAAACTGAACTGAACTTAACTAACTTAATAACTGAGTTTGGAATAACTTGTAGTCCTCGAAGAGTGCGAGTATTTTTGAAAATTATTTGCTTTGCGTCATTAAGTAATGTAGGTATTTCATAACCTTGTTTAGAGCTGGATCGACGGCGGGACAGTTAAGCAACATATTTTGCAGAGTTTGGCTCACAGCGTGCGCAAGATTCCTTCTGTCAGTCACGTGTAAGTCGAATGTTAGGGGCTTATTCAAAAATCACTGCAATCCTAAGATGAACAGATAATAAACTAGCATATTCATCTTTTAATTGCTTCCTTCATTTCTTTAGAGTTTGCAAAAAAATGTGAGATACGGTGGTTTCCGAAGTGTAGGGCTTGGCAATTTTGGTTGGCACAAATTCCAGGATGTTATTTGAAACGACTGACATGAAGTCACAAAGACTTGCTGCATCGTTCATGGAAGAGGGATGCTGCCAGTTCAAAGAGTCCAAAAAGTTGTTAATTTAGCTCATATCTTCGAGGTCAAAAGCATGATAGGTACGAACGTTGCTAGCCTTTTTTAATGAAAAAATTGTTAAGCATGGTGCATTAATGTATGGTCACTTTGGAAGAGGCCCTGCTTAAAATCAACGAAGAGGGGAGCCATGTCGTTTGCGAAAATCATGGCTAAAATATGCATATCTCTCGTTGCAGAACGAGGACGCTGGGACCAATTAGAAAAATTAATGTTTTCTAGGAAAGGCTGAAATCTGGGTGGAAAAAGTGTTTAATCCAGTCAATTTCAGGAAAATTGAAATCCCGCGTGATTATTTTAATGTTAAAATGGGAACACTGAAAACAATTTTAAAATTTCACAAAGTTTTGCATTATCATTGGAGGATGAACAAGGCTGGATGTAAATACATCCGAGAATCGCCTTTTTGTCAAAGGCGACAGTGTAATGGATGCAAAGCAGTACTTACCAGAGAATGAAGTAACATCTAGATCAAACAGGATATGCTTGAATGAAGCTTTAATATAGAGAAGACAACCACCACCACGCTTACTAATGCGTTCTAGACGGAAGAGATCATACTGGTCTATGACAAGCAAAGAGTCGGCAATTAAGTGATGGGTCCAAGATTCACCTACAAATAAATAATCAGGCATGTACTCGAAAGAAATGGCTCTCAATTGGGCAATATTATTAACAGCAGATGTATTATTAAGTAATATGACATCTAGGGTAGTTCAAGTATCCAAACTAGGGTTATCCTTATTTATAAAAAAATGAATGTGAGAAATTCAATTTAAATTTATTGTGGTTTGGAGGTTAACTGCCAACTGCGCCAGAACGATTGGTATAAGAAACGCCATAAACAAAAAGCTGAGAGGGACATGTACAAGGTGTAGGACTAAAACTTTCCGGTATCGAACCACCATAGGGGTTAAGACCAGGATATGCCTGTTAGTAGTTAAAACGGAATGACGGGAATTTAGATGGAATATAGAGGCCGGTAGGAGAAGGCAAACAGCTATAATAATTAAGTGCTGGAATGTCAGGTCTTTTATATCGGTTCATATGATAAGAGTTATTTGCCTGTTGGAGAAATTTGCTTAGTTTTGGAGAAGGCAGTATGCGATTACTGAAAACGGCGCTTTATTGCTTTTCGTTCTGGGTTAGATTTATGTCTTTCTGAAAACTTCTTTAAGGTGATATAATTGAGGGTATAATATGATCCGTTGGGTTATAAGACGAGCTTGATTGTGAAGGGTTAATTAAGTTAAATTCAGATGATTGTGGATTTTGTATTTGAAGAAAGTTATTTATGCGGTTGCTCAGGAAATTTCCCGGAGAGGCCTGGAGAACTGCGTTTAAGAGGGGAAGCTGGCAGTCTATGTGCGTTAGACGTCTTAGACGGTATAAATGCTTAAGACGGGGTTGCAGACATTACAGGTGGGCTAAAAGCACCGGAAATTGTAGTATTCGGCTGCGGGGGAAACAAAGTAGAAGGTTTAGTGGAGGGGCTGACTGAACTAGACATCTGAGTAGATGAATTAGCTAGTGCATTGACGTAAGTGGAAAGACGGCCAGACTTATGAATATGAGGTTGATAAATTAATGAAAGGAAGGACCCATTTCTTCGCTCCATTGGTGCCAGATCTTGACAAATGATACATTTTGTTATTTCCAAGTAGCAAAAAATGCGACCTCTTTGAGCAAAGATTCAGTCCACCTCAACTGTTGAAATCAATTTAACTAAGATAAGAGGATTCTTGCTACGCGAAGTTAGTCGTTTTCCTTCAACTATTTTGTAGTTGAAACCACCCGAGTACAAAATGTCCATGGCAAAGTCAACTGGACGTCAGTGTTCGGGAGCATTTTTTAGACGAAAATTATTATAACGTTTCTGTCTGTCTGTCTCGCTGGCAACCAAGTGAACAAACGATTCGAGACGCCTGCAATTCTGAGAGGGAACATCAGATATGTTAACATCGAACAGGTTACAAATTTAGATAAAATGGATACAGTCTTCATCATGAAGTCATTGCAGTTCTGTAAAGCGGACAGATCTAGCTGTTTAGCTTAAGCTATGGGTTGTACATTTGAGTCAATGTTGAAACTGCTAGGTGTATTCAAGCAAAGTTTTGGTCCCGAGACATGTAGTTTACGATGGATTAAGCTTGTTGGTTTCACTATTTGTCGTAAATATGAATGCGATCTACGCAGGATACGCAGGGTAAAATGAATTTATGAAATTAAAACCTAAATTCTATGTAAACGCTTTATTATCCTAATTTTTCTACGTGAATTTATAGGGATGGCCAGTTATAGTTGTCTAAAGGCTAGAAATACAATAAATATAGCGAGAAGCAAATAAATCCGTTAAAATTTGAGAACGAGAAATAAGGCTATGTCGGGTGAAGACTATGACACTGTACAGTTCAACTTATTTTTAAAGATGAAGACTACATGTATGCGCATACGATTGTGGGTAAGAAATTCAAAATGTTTATCTAAGCTTAGCTTTCTATCTATCCGTATAATAGATACTGGATCCAGGAAGATAAAATAACCATCGATTAAAATCCCTGTGAACGTTTTCAATCTGACTGCAGTCAGAGGCGTTCATCACCTCAAAGCGGGGACAGCAGTATTCTAGGATAGGAAGAATAAACATGCGGTACAGGTTTAACTTTATTTCCGGAAGGAAGAAATTATGTGATATAAAACCACATATCTGTGCAGCCTTTGAAGAAATTCGATCTGCATGAGGTGATAATACTAGATTTTTCGTGTAACTTAGATCTTAGTTTCTTATAGTCGATCGATCTTAAAGTGTACTATTTGGAAATACAAGGGGTCCAGGAAGCTTTGCGGGGCCAAAACACATGAAACTACTCTTTGATGGAGAACATTCCATCTGCCAAATAAAGCCCCAACGTAAGAGCATAAGCAGATCAGTATTGATTTTATCAATGCATCTTTTGGTTGTGTCTTTATAAAATGAATGTGCACTTTTTTGCAAACTTTTACTTAGCTTTCAAAAACGATCTGCGCGCCTTGAAATTGAATTAACTTGAGAAAAACTTGCGTAAGAGTTTTTTCCAGATGTGCTGTGCATCACTTAATCCTTGGCACACTCTTATTTCTGACTCAACGCTTGCTATAGATAATTACAATTTGTACCAACAAAACCACGCTATAAAACGTGGTTGTGGGTACCCTCTTTATATTTAGTCATCATTTGAACATTTTCCTTTTCAGCTGAGCATTTCGTCCATTTCTGGAAATGTATGGTCTGCTTTAGTCACCCTTCCGCACAATACAAAAACGGTAATTGGCTGTGTCTATTTTACTCCGTGTTATTCTGGCAATGAAAGCGATTTCTTTGAACTATTTGAAAAAGTAGCAAGGACTCAATTTGATGTCAAAATATTCGTAGGCGATTTTAATCTGCCAGACATAGCTTGCAGGCATAAGTCTCTCCGCCAAAACTTCAGAAATCGGTCGATACTATTTACTTTTCAAACGTGTGCGAACGGGTCGGTTCAGTTACTAGAAATGACAACACTCTAGATTAAATTTTTACGAATGATGTCAACCCTCTCTTTATTTATTTCCGTCGGGATCTATTTACAAGTGATCACGTACTAAGTCACTATTTAAACTGTTTGTCTTCTTACAAAGCCTGAGGTAAAATTCAATAACGTCGACTTTGCTTACAAAAGTGATGAATTAATAAATAAGTTGTATGCACTGAAGATTGGCAAATAATATTTTCAATCAACGTTCTAAACGTTTTCCATGAGCTATTGCGATGCCTCACATAAACAATCCACGGTTTTATCCCGTTTAAGATTTTTAATTCAAATAAAGCTTCTTATAATGCTTCATATTTTCTTTAAAACAGATTGAAAAATGTCAAACGCAACGTAAGGATCAATCTAAAAGCTCTTTGTCAGTTTACTTAAAAATTTCACAAATATTTAATTAAGCATTACAAATAAGGTTCGGGCGTGATAAGCATAGGGCGTCTTTTGCATTAAGTGATGAAAAATCATCCAAATCTGTTCCTCAAATATTCCATGTTCACTCATCAGCTAAGCGTCTAAGTGTAACTATGCCTTTACTTGAATGTAACAAATATTTCGTAACAGAGGATTTGGGCAGAGCATAATTGTTAAATTTATTTTTTTCAAACCTTTCTACAATTGAAACTAGCCACACTCAATCAATTTATCTGCAGTTGTTAAGAGATTTTCCAACTTTACTTAGCAAAGTATTATCAGTATTTCCCGAAAACGATATGTTTCCAATTATTGGAAAACTTAAATTAGAATACCAGTTTTTAAATCTGTTTTCCGCTCTGACATTCATTAATATCTCTTTTTTCATAGAAGGCCTTCTCTTGCTAAAATCTTCGAAAAACTAATTGCAAAACAAATTACGGATTTTTGCATAATAAATAAATTTCTCAACTCCTTAAAATTCTTTTTTACCGGACTGCTCTTGTTAAACCTGCCATATGTCTTTCCTAAATCAATTAAACTCTTTTCTCATGAGCTTCTATCTGCAGTAGTTATCTTTTTAAAAAGGAGTAAGGCATTCGATAAAATGCCTTATATTCGACTTCTAGCTAAACAAGAAGCTATTGGATTTCGTAGTCCCCTTACTGACCTTTTTAGATCATACCTATAAAATCGATAACAAAATATTTAAGCTGGGTCCTCATACCCAAATCGTACTGTGATTATAAGTGGTGATCTTCAAGGTACCGTATTAATTCCTTTGTTGTTCTTTATGTATATAAAGTATATTTCATCGATATTTTAACATTCTCAATCTTATATTTATGCTGATGACGTCAAATGCATGTATTCCTTCTCTAACTCTAAGACCGAACGGTACTTAGACTATCTTTCGGCGTGGAGCTCCATATGACCAATTGTGTTCTTACCTTCTTAGTGTCACTTCATGAGATTTGGGCCTGTGAGACTGCCGCAACCTGTTTTATGTAAAGGTTGCCCAATGACTGAACGTTCCACCTTTAAGGACGTTGGCTTAAGCTACACAAATAAATTTAGATATTTCGCCTCATGCAAATGGAAATCAGAGGCAAAGCTGCTCGGAGTTGTGGCTTTATTTCGTATAATTTCTACCTGCCTGAACTTAAATTAAGAATGTATCGTATGTTTGTGCTTCCTTTTCTTGAATTTTGTAGTCCTTTCTTCAGTTTAATGATCAAATCTAGCCGTTCAAAAATTGAAAATGCTTGAAGATATTTCACAAAAAACTCCTGTTTTTGACTCTTGTAAATACTTCCTTCTCAACCTGATTTCAGCAGACGAAGCCAAAATTTCCTTCGGTCAGGAATCTGGAAGCAATCCTTTATCCCCTTTTTAGACTAATAATAGCTCAAATCTCCCCAAGCTTTCTGTGATTACGCCCATTAACCTTCATTACCTAAGGAAATTCTGCCCTAATTATACCTTTCTCCGGCATCCTCCACGCGTAAACGCTCTCTGTTCTTTGATTCTAGGCATAGCATTCGTTGAAATAATCTGCCTATTGAAATTAGGTTGCCAACTTGTATATCTGCATTCACTCAAAGTCTGCAAATTAATTTTTACACTGATTCTATAAACCTTTTAATTTCCTCATCTTTTCCCAGAAGCTTTCTTTATAACTAGGAGAAAGGAACATCGGGAATTTAAGTGACCCTCTTTGAAATTATGTTTTTGCAACCTCAATTCCCCCACGAAGCATGACGTTTCCTAATATAAACTGTCATCCAAAGCAGAAAGCCATTTGTACGTACACATACGGAGGTACACAGTCTAAACATTCTGCCGTTTTATTGCATACTAACCATCATCAGAATTCAATTCTGGGATCCTAAGATGCTGAGCCCTCAAGATCATTGACGCATTTTAATGAAATTTTGTTTCATACGCCTAAGTGATCAAGAACAAACCATGTCGATGTTTCATTATCTCATTATGAAATGCTTCTGCCGTATTACCCTACAATATCACCTAATCTTTTTTCAAGCAGTGTTTTTCTCCAACCTTATCTTCGAAAATGCAGGCCTATTAAACGCTGCCTCCATTTTTAAGATAGGCGTTTTTCATTGCCTAGCTTCATAGTTCACTAATTATTTCAAAAATCACTACTTTGTGACCTAACAGGCAAGTTACGTCCACATTATTAAGTATTTGTACATTTTATCTGCGCACATTATCATAATTGTATTTGCATCGAGTGCTTTGTTGAGCTTTGCATCGTATAAAGTTAGTTCTAAACACACGATCTTCCTGTTCAAAAGCCGTATTTTGCACTAAAAAAGAGTTTATGGGTTCCTAAAGCATCATTAATTCCTTATTGACAAATGTCTCCATAAGCTTGCAACTGATTGACGTCAGGCTGTCAAGCCTGTTGTTTTGTAGCAAGTGCAGGGCTATCGCTTTTGTGAAGAGTTATAATGTGGGCTGTTTTCCAGTCGGTAGGAAGAATTCCCATATCGAAACAATTTCTGCCACAGAAAGAATAGCGGATGGACCAGCTCCCGACCAAGTTCGTAAACCAGCATTGCTGGAATCTCAGTGAGGATGGGAATTTATATATTTCGACTTTTATAGTTCTTCAATGACCGCGTCCTCTCAAAACGAGCATACCCTGAATAATTTACCCTCTCAGAGACTCGTAACTAGCTAAAACGAAAACAGCTTGTCTGGTAAAAACCAAGGAAACGAACTGAGAAAAATATTCAGCTTTGTTTTTAATTTTTGATATCTCGAACCCGTTAGCGTTTCTCATAACAGTAATCGGCTTCCTGTTAAGTGTCCTGTTTCTTAAATAGCTGTAGAGCAATTAGCAAGTGTAAACTGCACGCTTGATTAAATCCATTTTGTAATCCCATTGTCTTTTAACTTTGCTCCGTTTGAATTTTGTATGATTGAAAGGGTACATTTACACTGAATCGGCAAAATGTCTTCCAAACCTTTATTTTCTGTTAATCTCTCCTTTTTCATCTATGTGTCGATTTGATATCCTTAGTTTTGATTATGTACAGTGGCATTCTACTAGATCCAAACACCACTTCTTAAATGAAGTTCATTCTTCAATGACGATCCCGGAGAAGAGAAGACTCCAGTTTATTCATCATGTCTTAGCTCTCAATTTTCAAAAGTCTCCTCGCCATAGATTAAGACTGAAATAATTTTTGCAGATGGTTCGTAAAATAAACTTTATTCCCATAAAAGTACTGCCTAATCACTTCGACCAAGTGAACGTCATCAGTATACCTCGTCTATATTTTCAGGATCTTTAGTGATGACGATATCTAAATAACAAGCCTCTTGTCGTCCACGTGTTTTTGTGAGGAACAAATACATGTTCTGTGAGAAGAGCTTCAATTTTGGTCTTCAGCATACGTTGATCGAAGACTTTCTTTAGAGCATTGCGCCTGCAGATCTATCCAGTGAATGCTCAGTGCAGTAACGTCACCCATGAGAACAAAATCAAGTTGACAAGTAATTTCTTGTATGTTGTCCTGCAACCAAGTATCGGCATCGGTGTCCGTCCCCGGTGATCGGCAGAGAGTCAGGGTTTAAAGCGACTGCGATCCCCATGTCTTTATAATCAGCCAAATAGCCATGATACCATTTGAAAACTTCGCCGTCCTTTCACACTCAGTGCAAATTGTTCTGTACAAATATCGCAACTCCTCCACCCTGGCAGTGGATGTGGTCTCTCCTGAACAACAAGTACCCCAAAAATGTAACACTGATATCACTGATGATCTGTGACAGCCATGCATCCTTGATTTCTTTAATGCCAGGAGTTTGAACGGCTACGTGTATTCTTAGTTCGTCCAGCTCTCCAAAGCAGACTTCGGGCGTTAGATACTGAAATTTAAGTTGGAAACACTCAGAAGTGCCAAATTCCGTTTGCCTCGAGTTTGCCAAGGATAATTTGCCGCTGCCATTTTAAGCATTAGCCGGTTCAATTGCAATGCCACGCTCCTTTTTTCACGCATTATCTGAAAATAATCAGGCTATTTTCTTCAGTTGCAGGTGTCCTCATCAATGCCATCACAAATTCACGACGTTTCAGGCGTTCAGCAGGTGCGTTTTCCGGCTGAAAAAACCTCCTTATGAAGGTTTTAAAGGTTGGTCTTTCTAGAGCGAGGTGGCTTTGTCTCTTCCTTGCTGTACAAGACAATGTTGATAGGCCGTAGTCTCAAAATCTTTCACTGTTCAATATCCTTTTTCCCGATCCTGTTGGCTGCGCGAACTAAGATCTTCTCAACCGAATGAAGTATACCAGTTCAGCAGGGGCCGAAATATAGAAAAATCAGCGGAGATTCTTGCTCGAAATACGATTCCTGATAATTATCCAACCCGAGAAGAAATTTCCAAAGACGCCGAAAATAATACTTCACTAACGGTTCCACCGTCAATGTCAGAGACAGTAACTGTGAGGTGTTATAGAAGTCAAATTAGTCGCAATTAGAGAGCAGGTAATCCCGTTATGCTTAGTCAGGCTCAGTTGGCTCAAAATAAGAGTACGAGAGCTGGCAGGTATCACAAGAATATTTTGCGTAACTCATGCTGAGCCACACTTAGTAGTTAATTGTCTCTTAGATGGAGCATCACGTTGTCTTTGGTCAAGGTTTTTAAGATCTTCATCATGCGGAAAGTGTACTTATTCGCCTTTTGCGGTCAAATGTCCTAGGTCGGCCGTATTTATGGATAGGCAGAACGTGTGCTTCCTTCCATGAAATAGGAAAATTTTGGCTCTCAAGAGCAAGTTTAAATACCTAACAAAGAATCTACATAAACATATAATTTGCATCAACATTTACAACGCTGATCAGGACGCCATCTGGCCCAGGATTATGGGATTGAAAAAAAACGCCAAATGGCTACTGTCACGTCCTTAAAGTTTTAATATAAGGTTTCGAAGACGTTTTTCGGTCAAAACTCGGACGCACGGAAAATGAGTGACCGAATATTAACTAACAGATCTGGACAAGAAAGCATTGAAGCTATCAGTCATCAACCTCGCATCAGATATAGAATTTCCGAAGGCTTTTCAAAGTTTTGAATGCTGCGTTTTCTTTGCGCTTTAATTGTTCGCTACAGGAGTTTTGAAACATTTAACGAAGAGTTTTGATCTAATTTGACCTTATCGACTAGCTGTTTTATTCTTCAGACAGCCTCTTGGCCTGCAAAATACGTTATGTTTGGTAAGGGGTAGTATGAAAGTGTCATTTCGCAGATGAAAACTTCGTGAGAGTCAATGAGGTGGACGGCGGCATGAAAAAGTGAGGTAGAACCCGTCGTTGATATTAATTATTTTCTAACGGGGAAAAAGCAATAAATGAGGGGATCAATAACTTTGTACAATGTATAAACAAATTCATTTACAAACAAAGATAGAAAGAAGGCAGACCAATCGAGGGAATTAAGCTGTGTCAGTACTGTCACCATATTTGATGATCAGGAATTACGGAAAAAGTTATAATTTTGGGAATTTTTTCTTAATCCTCAATTTAAAGTGTTAAATATACTACTGCATGGTTAATACTACAAACTGGATCTAAAGGTGACACTGACAATGGCTGATTACGTCTGCAGAAAATAAGATAAAGTTTGTTTGATCCTTGCTTTGGGAAAATTGACAAACTGAGAAAACATACCTAGAACTATGGCCTCAAGTAAGTCTTTGAATTTCGCAGGACTGGAGTGTGGAAGATTGAAGTCCCCTACAATCATGTAGCTCTTCAGATTTAATTCACCTGTGGCTTGAACTGCCTCCGACAGAAAGAGAGATAATCATAATCACTGGCGTCGAATGGGCGATGCACGCACCCAACATCACTTATGTACCATGTAGAACTGTCAACAGTCCCCGGCAGAAATGCGAGTTGTTGTTTAACATAGATACAGCTTCCTCCACGTGTCGATCATTAAGAATGTAGGTATACCTAAAGAAAGAGTTCCAAGTTGACTACGCAGGGTGTTGCACATGTCTCTGTAAGTATAACAATGTATGGATGTTGGAAGAAAACCAGAGTCTCCAGTAGAGGCATCTCAGTAAGCAGAGATCTTGAATTTAAGATGAACACTTTAAGGTGTCACATTTTTAGTTTCTGAGTCGGAACAGTTCGCATGTTAGAGTGACTGCCTTCGGCCAAGTAAATGCTCTTTTCACTTGAATTATTTATCCGTCCCCTATTCGGAGATGTACTTTGCCAATGGTCTTTCGTCTTTCCAGTTCTTTTATTAAATGTTGCAATTTCGTTCATTAGTTCGGACCGTATTCCGTGTTTCCCGAACGGTGGACTCTTGAAGAGTAATTATTTGGCTGCAGCCCCAAGGAACCGATGTGTGAATGTATCCGTTAGACCCAAAGCAGTCTTCGTTTGCCAGTCGCTATTACGAGCGCAACAGTCTCCAAAGATAAGGACATAATTGTTGACGCAAGTGTTCTTAAACCCCATTAGAAGAATGGCATCGTGCTCGAACTTAAAATTTTTGGGGCGGTATGCAGCTGTAAATATGTTGCATAAACGAAAATGGGGGTCTGGGTTGAATTTTGGCTGACGTTTTGTGCAAAACTTAGAATGATAATGAGGAAAACGCCAGCGTTCATTCTGCGAATCTTTGTCAATTGAGGTTAGTTAGTTGGCACCTATTCTAGTAGGAGGTAACTTAAAGTGTCGGCGTTGAGATATTCCGAGTAAAATGTCTTCGAACCTTTCAATTTTGAAACTGCAAGACTTGTTCAATAAACCAAAGTTGGCACAACAATATTCAATAATGTGAAGGAAAAAAATTCACTAAATTCTTGATTGCATTGATAAAAGATATAAATTATAAAGAAATAAAGCAACAAATCTCTGCGCCATTGGCCGCAATTCTATCGGCATGAGGCGAGAAAGCTAAATTATATGGAAAGCTTAATCATAAGTCATTGAGAGTGGAACATTAATTTATCTGGATACCTTGAAAAATAACTGGATATGGTAGCCTTCTAAGCTCAAAAAGATGAAACGAGACTTAGAAGGTGAGATTTGTATTTTCAAAGTTGGTCTCCACATGGTAAGTGCCTGCAAGTCTGTATGCATTTCTTATATGCGTCATTGGGCCGTAGATTTATTGTTGGTATATGCGCATTTATGATCGTCCGCATGCATAAACGACTGAGAATAATTAACTGGGGATAAAATATCAAAATTTAAAACAAAAAGCGAACCTAGCACTGAATCTATCAAGGACACATCTGACAATAGGGATTTCAGAGTAAAAATGATGACCCTACTAAGACCTTTTTCCGATTTTTTCGAAATTACGTAATAAAATAGATAATGACCACATATATATGATCATTATGAAGAGACGTTACTAAATTAAAAAAAAGAAATGTCACATTTTTCACAATAGATATCGGTAAGGAAGCCACGTTGGAAAAAGCTTAGAAGTAGATTGATTATGTAAGAATCTTTAATTTATAGGGCAAACATGTTTTCAAAGATCTTAACAAGAGAATGCGTTTTTTGAACACCGTGATAAATGTGAACGTGTTAGCCAAATTCAAATGCAGAAAACACAGTCGAGGTTTTACAATAACCTAGAAAGAAACCATTCTCAATAGTCACATATAATACGCTGCTAAGCAAAGGGAAAATGTATGTAAGTACAGTGGGCGAAAGCAAAGGCAATAAGCAACTAGAGCAGCTGAGCATTTACCTAATTGGTTGTTAAAACAAGAAAATTATGTACCATGCTCTTCGATTACTAAACAACTACTAGATAGTGGTCAATCTGTAGAACTCAAAATCGTTTTCCGAGTACTTTTTTGGGCACGAACAACTCGGACTTTGTTCTACTTGGAGGCAGCGTATATACGTAGGGAGAAGCCAAATCTTTGCAAGCAACTCAACTACGTGATTTATTTGGAATAGCCCTGGTGATTATCTCCCAAGGTGATTTATGGTTTTAGTTCTCTCCACTTTTCCCACAAATTTCCTTTCCTGAAGTTCTTTACGTTGTCATCTGACCCTTAATTTTATGTATTGATTTTCTGTAAATGCAAACTGCTGTCCATTGTCGTTCGTTATTTGTGTTATGAAACATTGGGTTGCAGTTGATCAGCCGTCATGGAATTTGTTTGTACCAAAATGTCCTGCTGTATATGTCAGTTTAAAAGTCATAAATACTATAAAAATAAAGAAGATTTCGGAATAAATTTGGAAATGTAATACTATCATTTTTTAAAATTAGTTTTAAAAGTATAAAAAGCAGCTTTTAAGAAAATGGATCTATATATTATTAATGTGAAAGCCTTGAGTCTAGCCAAAGAATAGGCATTTATGAGTCTTGTAGGTCACTAACCAATAGCTATAGTTTTATCGCTTTGTGCATTGCAGGTTGTCGTAGGAGATCAGAAATGAACGTGAAAAAACTACTCGTGGAAACTTCTGACCGGAGTATCTAGTTATACTGAAATGGCTATAACTGTCAACGGAAGCGCACGCAAAGCACGCTTGGATTTGTAGATTGGCCTATAGATGCATAATAGATTGCCGCTTATCGGAAGGATTCAACATTGAAGTTGCTATCGCCGACAGGCCACGCACCAAATAATACGCATGCATGAATGTTATTTAACGAAGTTGGCCTTATCAGAGCACTTTTGGCCGGAATTCGATGTTAAAAAATATAAAAATGTTTTAGCTGACGTTGATATATAGGATAAGTCGTCAATGTATATAAGAAATATGAGAGGACCAGGAACAGTTGCCTGAAGACCTCCACTTCTAATTTGAAATGGATCTGAGACCACGTTTCGAATTTACAACCTGATATCGGTTTTGAATGTAAGGTTTTAGCAAGTCAAGAAGAGGAGATCCAAGCCCATGACTTAGTAGCTTCACCATTAGTCTTTGATGGGGGACTTTATCGAACGTTTTTTTAGGTGAAACTATATCGTAGCCGCCTTGTTTCCGTCATCTATCTTACTAGAAACGAATTCAAGTAAGGTGTTATGGCAGGAAAGACATGAATTTTTAGGAAAGAAAGCGTGTAAAAGTTAAAGCATGAGGTTAGCATTTGTCAGATGGTTAAGCATTTGGCTCGAAATTATATTTTTCTACGATTGTTTGCTACTACCGCTAGTCGGTGAACACCATGGTAGCTTTATGTATCAAATCAGTTCCTTTTTTAAAGATTGAAGTTAAGCTGGAGTATTTCCAGATTTCTGGATACATACCATTCGACTGGAGAAAGCAGTATTTAAACCATATTTCACACGCTTCAGTATACAAGGTGGGATTTTATCCGTTCCATAAGTGGTAAAACTAGAAAGTTGTCTGATATATTTTTTGACGGTTTCTTCGCTAAAACAGATCTCATTGAGGGTACATACTGTCATGTCTGTTGTGTGATGTGTCGCCTCTTCCTCAACTGAAAAGTTGGCTGAGAAATACTTGTTTGTATAAATTTGCTATTTGGTTGTCAGCTGTTATTACTTGTCCTGCGTCATCAATCACGATTTTGAGACCTGTTTTCAATTAGTAGTCATTTGTTTCCAAAAGATCTGGACTGTTTTGTTCGGAGGACTCCATTTCCCGGTATTTTCTGGTAGTTTCACGTTTATCAACTAAATCATGAATTTCCCTTATTTGTCTGAGTGAGGATAAATAACTAACTGAGGGATCATGCAGTTGTTTTTTTAGTTTTTTAGTCTATTGGAAAGTAAGTTAGGAATTTGTTTTCGACAGCAACCGTGCAGCGCAAAGCATAGTATTTAAAATAACAATGTCTTATCAATAGTTGTGGTTATGGAGGAAGAGATGATCACAGGAACATTGGTATTTATGTCGTTAAGTTAACAATTCACTCTCAAACCAATCATAAGTTTTTGAAACAATCATCGATGGTGGACCAAGTGAGGAGCCGAAGCGTCAGATCAATAAACATCATGAACTAGTGAACGCTTATTCTTATGTTGAGCTACTTCCTGGTACTCGCATGATCGTTTCTTCAGTAACTATATTTTTTGCCCATTATCTATGTTTGTAGGTACTATATACAGCTTCTATGATATGCATTGCAAAGTGCATTTCAAAACAATATCGTAAGCAATCAAACGCAAGTTTCTGTTTCGTCAGGCAACCGATCTAATACACCTCGAGGCCAGATAAATTACTAACTTATATTGAACATGGTTAAGACGTTCCAACAGTGAAAATAAAGGCTCCAAATAACAAAAGTCTATTATTATAGGCCCACATCGATATATTCATGTAGTTTTACAAAAATTAAAACGTTGCACCTACGCCTTAAACAATAAGTGTTCAGTTTTTAAGGATAGAATAAAATAAGAGATGCAAATAGAAGACATCCATTTGGATCGTATAAACATCTCAAAAGCCAAGAAAGATAAGCATATGACTGAATCCTTTGAGGTTCATTTGACGACACAAATAAAAAAACTCAACAAAAAAGTTATTTTGCCTGAATAAGCGTTTAAATGACTCTGATCTGTAGAAACTAAGACAGCAAATATGTACGGCCTTCTAAATACTTACAATCGGATGCAACCTCTTCAGCATTTATCATCAATTCAAAATGGCTGATGGCAAAGCTTAATATAATCCAAGGTTACATTTTACCTCACGTTTGGAAAGATTTTATGGTACAAATTAATGATTGCTGACGAAAATTGCCTCGTTAGATGTATCCACATTTTTTACTAATCAGCCATGTTAGTTCGAGTTATTTGCATGTGCGACGGAGAATTCTGGTTGAGTACCGGAAAATATTTCTTATCATTTTGAGCTTTATAACTCTCTGGGAGTTTATCGACAATCCATCATTGCTGATGCATGTCGGAAGGGAACCGCGTAGGGCTCTGTAATGTGGCGCCCAATTGTCATATTGATTGATTGTGTTCCTATCCGTGAGCCAGACTTCGAACAATTCTCGCTTCTTCTTCTTCTTCTTCTTCTTCTTCTTTTCATCGTAGACAATTATCTTAAAGGGTAGAAAGTTGAACTTATATCTCCTGTCGTATTTGTGGGTAGCAACTTGTGATAGTTCATAGCCACGTTGCAAAACTTATTGGTCTGTATGTATGTGCAAACTGAGCATGCGTTAAGTCTGATCTGTGTAGTAACATTAACAATTTAGGCAGATGATGCAAATCATTACCCCAGATTACTTTTTGGATTTTAGTCTGACTTTGATTTTCATAAAGTTGCTGCGAATGGAAGTTCGGGATCGGTGTGAAATTCCAACATTGACTGATCACAAGCACCTTTCTGGCAAAAATACTTTTCGTAATCATCTCAAATATTCGCCTTCAAACTTTAGGAAAAAACACGTAATCCTTTGAAGGCTATATTTGTTAATTTCCTTGCTCATGTAAAGCAGAAAACATTTCCTGTACAAAGTTGCGTGCGGAAAAGACTGTACGTGCAGGCATATCTGCCTTGCGACTTTGAAGTGGAATGCGTTGTATTTCGAGTTGTAATTCAGCACATGTAGTCGATACTAATCGCTGAGTTGGTCCCAAAGCAGTTTTTCAGGTGGAATAATGAATACCAGCCGACGTCTCTGGGGGCCTAAGGGAACGGATGCGTGCAAATGCCGAGGCATTGATGTAACGAAAAAACAACGTCTAGCTTCATTGGAAGACGTCTAATTTAGGTGATATTCACATCAATATTGTTCACACCGTCCGCTTGACCTACAAATGCCGCATACGCACTAAATTACAACCTCTTCTATCACATCACGTTGAACGCGTTATATGCGCGGCACTGGAACGGTATTTTTATCATGAGACGCATATAAACCTTGTTACTTGTCATATTTGCATTATTTAAATACCTGCCGGTGAATAATCGTTTGCCCATGTTACCGTTCAGATGGTCATATATTGTGCCAGTTTATTTCAAATAACTAGATTGCGCAGAAAATTAATTGAATTTTACTCGCAAGTACATATCGCTCAGGCTGACCAGCTAGCGTCACGTCTCAATTCAACACCACACCACTACACCACTTTCATTGCACTTTCCTGTGAATGTTCTGTTTTAATATAAATCACATCCATTTTACATTTGACTCCCGTATTTTTGATTTTTGGGCTATTATGTCATAATAACAAACGTTTTTTATTTTTTTTATTAAACACGGATTAAGTACACAATAAGTGTCTTAAGACTCTGCTTATAATCTAAATAAGTTTCAAAAGGTATTTTTATATCAGCCTGATCAGGGCATAAACTCTACCAGAAGACCTCAATCTGCAGGGTTTCATCATCCTACTTCTATGCCTAAAGGAAGCATTTTGTCCTCTATGTCCAGTCTTTTGAACTAAATTTGCGAGAAGATCGAGTTAAACTCCCTTTTAAGGATTTTTTAACATCTCGTTGTAGTATAAAAAAGTTGTTGTCTACACAGCTCATCCAAATGTTCGTTTTCAAGAATTGAAAGATAAGATTTTCCAGTTCTTCCAAGACCACTTCCGCAAGATAGCCAGAAATCGGTAATCCCATAGGGGCTCCCTAGATTCGCTCATTAAAACGGTGGTAAACATGGAATATGTCCGCAGGCAGTAGTCAAATAACTTAATCGCGTTCTTTATTGTAAAAGTATATCACTGTTTCTCGTTTTATTCTGGCTACCAGGTCAAAGACAACTCACATGACGTGTATCGTAAAGTGACCAACATGGGAAATCTACGTCGCTAACACGGCAGCTACCCTCTATTGCATAGATGAAGTTGCTGCAGGTCACTTAATCTCCGCACCCAGACGCTGCAGCACAGAGATCGACAAGCTGCGAGGACGTTAAAACCATATGGCAACACTTCATCGAAAATCGATATCCACGTAGATTTATAAAAAAATGCTTGCTCAAAAGGAACACAAATGCTGGTTGTGAGCAAACACGAAGACCTGAATACTTCCGTGTCTTGCCCTACGCGAGGAATGTCTCTGACGCCAGCAACCGCGTGCTAAGACCGCTAAGTATTGGCGTAGGACACCAGCCACAGTCCACTATCCACCGCTTACTACTGCCATCAAATCGTCAACTACCAGCCGCGGACACGACAGGCGTTATTAACCCCCGTTCAATGTGCACTGCCAGGACAATGTCTGTGACCAGACCATAAAATGATTGAGTACGTGCATGCTTGAGCATGGTTTAGCCGTAAAAAGAATGGATGCACCGTCGCACGTCACAACGCACAGCCTAGAAAGCAATCACAATTAAACTTTGACGATACTCAAGTGCTCGGTCGAGCACATAGCAAACTGGCTAGTTAAATCATAGAAGCCTCAAAATCAGAGACCAACCGCATAAAAGCAGTATTGAACTACCATCGCCATATGAGTGCGCCAGGTACCACTTGCACACGGGGAGGGAGGCCAATAAAATGAGGAAGCAGTATGCCTATCTGTATTGAGCATGAAAGACTTACAAAACCTATTTATTCCACTTTTTTATATTGCTTTTGATGCGATCGACAGTGCGTGTTAAAAGTCAAATACTATCATCATATTCCTGATCAAAACCGACAAAACAACGAGCCTGTGGGTCAATGGTAGAGTGATCGACTCAAATACCAAAGGTCGCGGGTTCGAATCCCAGGTGTGCCACATTTGGGATTGGGAATGACTCGCTAATGACGGCTAATAAGCCAGAAATGGTCATTCCGGCCTCCCTTGTTTTTGTCGGTTCCAACGTATCTATCAACATACGCTATACGTCGCTATGCGACCGCCTGCGAGGGCTCTAGTCTGATCTCCAGGGCATAAAGGAACATACATCTTCCTTAAGCAGATCGGTGAGCCCCAAACTATCATCATATTCAAGATCACAACCGACAAAAAAACGAGCCCCTGGCTCAATGATAGAGCGTTTAACTCAAATACCAAAGGTTGCAGGTACAAATCCCAGGTGCGCTACACTTGGGATTGGGTAAGACTGGCTTACGACGGCTTATAAGCCATAAATGGTCATTCCGGTCTCCCTTGTCTTCGTCGTTTCCACGTTATCAATATATATATATATATATATATAAAAGGCAGGTTATGTTATTCTGCCTATGTATACTTAGCTGCCTTACGGCTGCTGTCGGGGCTTGAGAGATAGCCCCAATGCACAATGGGACGAGTGAGTCCTGCAACCGACCGGTGAGCGCTCCATTACCATATATATATATATATATAATATAATTATGTTTCGCACGGTGGTCTATGATTCCGCACACGTGTATTTGGCTTCCATTTAACGTATTTTGCTGTGAGACCACTGTGAAATATCCATGACTTGGTTGGAAAACGCTACGAATATTATTATTTATTGACCTTGGTTAGTTTTTAGACACGAGATTGAAAATGAATTTCTATTTTGAAGACCGGAACATAAAAATGCAGACTTCTATCTTGCACTGTATGATCACGTCAACAACATATTTCTCAATTTACAAGACTGACCTGCTTATCTTTTTCAATCGCGAGTTAGACTGAAAAAACTCACCTTTTTGCATTTACCGAGATGAAATTGGAAACCAACGTGTTTGAGACTCCTACCTTTCTCTTTACCCAACTCCGTTTCATGCTTCGTGGCATCCCGGAAGTTTGAACAGCCCTTCATAAAGTCAACAATTTTAGATGGATTCATATCCTTGATTTGTGAATGTTAATGTCAATGCTTGTGAATTTGACCGAACGAGGGTTCTGTCCACCAATTTGTTTAGTCTTACAGGCGTTAAACGAAGAACAATAGATGAATTTTGCCTATCTAACACCATCCCGCTTCCTGTTCCACTGCATCGTGGTATTTTGACGAACCTCGGATGATGTCGACAACTTCAGATGAGCCATATATTTTATTTGTTAATGTTTATCCAAATGCTTGTTATTGCGTACGAGCCAGAGACGTGCACCCAAATTCGTGTAGTCTCATCGGCAGATTTATCTGCCATTTTCGACATGATTCTTTTAAAGTACTGGGGAACGCTATCAGGCCAAAGGCGTTTAACCAAAAAATGAAACTGATCTACCTTGCTTATGCCTTCTAGATGTCTGTCAAAACAGGAAGTGATCTTAACGCAGGCCAGTGAAGATAGGTGAGCAAAAATCCAAACTTTGGATCTAATACCTCGAGAATGCACAAACTAGATTCACTTTTTAATGTTGCGATACCTTCCTTGGTGTAAAAATAGGAAATTAAAAGTTTAACTGTTGATGATCTCTTAAATGGACACGGAAGTAAGAATGCCCGCATATTTAAAATAGTTGGTTTTTGGATAGATTTTAGGAAGGAGAAACAAAACACATTCTTCACCTATCACAAATGCTAAATTGAAACAGAAGTGATAACCTAATCGTGGAGCTTTCCATACATTTAACCCTAACAGAGAAGTAAACACAAACCCATTACAGTAGAGTAGTAGGGTCGATAACCCTAATGAAAATGCCACATATGCAAATGCTTAAACGCTATCAATAATTTCCTTCAGTTTGTTTATTGTAGGCCGAATTCGCAGCATAATCATCACATAAGTAATTTCTAGTGCCGCTTTTGTACAAATTGGAAACTAGGATTTTGCTAATTCAACCTCATCCCCAACCTAATGCCAGGTTTTCATGAGGCGTTATATTACTGACACATTGTGATTCACAGTTTTCAAAGTTTACACAGACTGACACTTTTTTGGAATTTATCATTGTATATTTCCGCAGCTTGCATTCAAGGAAACCGTACAATTTACGGTTCTCGTGCAGTTTCCATGCGCACACCCACCTTCTTCTGAGGGCAAGGAAATTTCACGATGGCTGGAAATGAGTATGGGAAGAGAAGTGGTAAAAGTAAACTGGCCATTCAGCCATTCTGGCCAAAACATGAAATTAAGAGCGGTTTGGGGAAGATCGCACAACAGTTCGATGACCAAACTAAAATAACCTGATAGAAGTCTGCACAGTCTACTTGCTGTAACACATTGTGTATTTTTTGCTCATTATGGAGTTCCGCTAGCAGACACATTGCGTCTTGTAGTAGTAGAAGCATTTTCACGATGCCGTTAAAGATAATTACAACTGGAATGTCAATTTCTCTCTCATTAGCCATTGTCCGCCGGTCATAGCAAAACCCCAGGATTTGGCCCACCCACTGGATAACAGAACAACATTATCCAACTGGACGTCTGCCCAGTATGCGCTGTCAAATACGTTGTTCCTTTTAGTAACGGAATGAGTAAAAAGATAAAAAATACCTGTTAGCAGACGTTGGTGGATAACACAGTAAAAGTGGATTGTGTCTTTACATATAGGGCAAGTGGAAATTTGGGCATAGACAAGTGACTTGTACCAGGGTATTAGTACAAATTAGGCCCCTCAACGAAAATTGAAACCTATTTCATAATTAGCAGGGTGCACTAATAGAGTATACAGCAATTCCAATGCACACACCCACCTTGTTCTGACGGCAAGAAAATTTCACGACGGCCTGAGATGGGGACGGACACAGTAGCTGGCAAACTTAGCTGACAGTTCAGCTCTTGGCCAAAAGTAAAGCCTTTCACTCTCCACATGCTCTTTGTTACAATAAAATTGACTGGGATCTCGAATAATGAGTGTGATTTACAGGAAATCTTTTAGGGTTGATAGGATGGTTCCTACGAGTCACGAATATAAACACCTAATAATAAGTTAATATATGGTTCTATTACAACGTCTGAACCGACAACATAAGGTAGCTATCATAGTCAAGGATAAAAGCAGAAATTAAGGTCACTGAAAAATGAATTTTGTTTGATTGGCGTTTTGTATTTTCACAAAAAAATAATGTGAATATATTCAAAAATGGTATCTCATAAGTTCACGGCTATTTGTACTTTAATTCCACAGCAGCATTTCTACCGCTAACGTTGCATTTCTGCTAGGAGACAATTAAGATGCATCCTATTATCGCCTTGAATACGTCTTCAACCTTAAATTCCTGCAGTAAAACATAAACACCTACTCCATATTCCACCAAAACAATCTACGAGCAGATTAAGGACACCATGACTGGTTCCCCAATTTCGAGCCTCATATCCAACACGCTCTTGCAGGTTTTGGCTTCACTGGTTTTCCGAAAAGACAGACAAACTACCTGGGCACGGTAAGTGGATGATATATGTGTCATCATTAATTGTGATGAGGTGCAGACATTCACACAACGTCTCACTGCCGTTATACCTGACATAAAATTTACGATGAAGGAAGAAGGAATTCACCAGTTTGCCTTTTGGTTATTCAAGCTTACAACAAAGATTTTTAAAGTCCTCAAAATCAAACCTTTTATGTAAGCGACAAACTCGATGCAAGTGCTGATCTTCAGCAGCAACCACCCGATTAGTCTGTTGATTTGTTTGACGTTCGAAATTTTAATAAAGGCTGACACCTTATGGAAGGCCAAAAAAGTAGCTGCTACCTGCACGCCAGGAGACTTCAGGATCACTGGTGCAAATAATTTTCTTTGAAAAAAAGAACAACAGGTGAGCACAAAGTCTTCTTTACAATTGCAAACTCATACAACAATGTTTTACAGTATGACCTGTCATTATGAAGGTGGTCGGGACAGCACGCCTTATCGCACACAATACACTAGTTATTTTGCTCCGAAAGCATTCTTTTTTGCAGATAACCGATGATGAGCAGGTGAGCGAGCAGGCTAATGACTGCCAGAACACGGTTGAAGGGAGTCAGTGTTCTTTTAATTCGAGGATTGGTAGCAGCAGCGTGGTCGACTATGATCGACAGCTTTTTCACGCAGTTTGAAACATAGGAGGACTCGTCGACACTTCATCGTATGGAGAGGCCCACTTCTCGTATAATAGTTATTAACTATTAAGATCTTTTCTCCCACGAATTGTATTGCCATCTTCTGAAAACTTTAAATAATTCACCAAAAACGAACCACCTCTGATCTATATTTTTATTATTTTTGGTCCA
The DNA here is from genome assembly GCA_017591395.1 of Schistocephalus solidus. Lineage (NCBI taxonomy): Eukaryota > Metazoa > Platyhelminthes > Cestoda > Diphyllobothriidea > Diphyllobothriidae > Schistocephalus > Schistocephalus solidus. The sequence continues at coordinate 26,491 of WEDG01011411.1, forward strand.
GTGAACATTCAACTGACTGAAAATTTGACCATTGAAAAATGTAAAAAGAAGGTTCTGCAAGTTATGCTTATTCAAGAGGGTATTATGCTGGTTGATTGGAAATATGTTTAAAACTGTACTTTCCACATTTGCGAGCCGTCTTTCAAAATAGGTCAAATATTTCATATATGCAGGTAACAAAACATTCCCTCGTTGCAATGTGACGATTTAGTGGAAAAGCTAATCGTGGGTAATTCTGAACATATTCAGTTCAGCTCAGTTTTATTAAGAGGATGTTAGGTGACGCCTTTGAACAGCCTTTTGATTTCTATGACAATTAAAAGTAAAAAATGCTGACACAGGGCCTGAGACGAAAAAAAATAAGCAATAATATTCTCACTAAATAGGGAGTGGTATGTTCGATAATGCGAAAATCGTGAATGCGGATAGGTAAAAGTATCTGTGTTAGTTTTTAATGTTGTGGAAGAACCTACGTCTGCACTGGTAAAAATCCGGCTTTAAAAGTTTCAACCTATTAGGAGATGATGATGTCATGATGCAGAGCGTAGCAGGCCTTAATCACGCTTTTGGAAAAGAAGAACCTTCTTTCGTCCATTCTTGTGCCATTCACACGTAGTTTTATAGGATAACCTCTCAAAGTGATAGTTGTAGACGCCTCAAAGAACACTCCGGACGTAAAGCAACAATTCTTACCCTGCAGCAAGTGAAAGCTTTGGATTGAGGTCTCCATCTTTCTATCTAAAGTCCACAGGAAACAGATCGAAATTGGAATTTGTTGTCTTCTACGGCAGGTAGATTTGATTTCAAAAAAGCTTGACTGCCCATCTTTGGACCTTCTCAAGGGTGTTTTGGTCTTTTTCAGACAACGGTCTCCAGGCTTGTTTGGCTAATCTTAATTTGGTCACCCGAACATCCCAAAGACCTTATCAAAACCCTCGTTGTGTAACTTTGCAAACGCTCTCTTAATTAGATGCAAGCTTCACATGGTGGATTTCGCTACTTTTGAGCAATTACCGATGGCTTCAGCGAGGGTGTGCTCCATAATTCTAGATCTTTCTGAGCCTCTACATCTGGTAGCGGTGTGTGGTCCAGATAGTAGATTCTCTGGTGCCCAGAGCTGGTTCAGCCGAATCGCAGAATATTGCACTTGGTAGCATTGAACGGGAGGAGGCGGTTTTGTGACCATTCGTCGAGTCGATGCAAGTTCGCCTGTATATTTGTTTTATCAGCTTCGTTGTCGATGACCTTCCAGAGCTTTATATTGTCATCAAACAGGGCTGTGTCACAGTCCAACCAAGTTACGCAGTCATCAATATACTAAAGATAGATCCAAGGGCCATATACGGAGGCCTTAGGAACCCTTCTCTCAAACGCCACCTCCACCGATTGTTGATTGCCAAGATGGACAATCTGCAATCGCCCAATCAATTGGTTTTCGATCAACTCCAAATCTTGCCCCTTCACCCAACACGGTTGAGTTTGTATAGTAGACGCTGGTGTGGGACGCTATCAAAGGACTTCCTGAATTCTACGTATACCACGTGAACCACATTTCCTTCATTGTCCACTCGGGTTAATCGCTCTAGACAGTAGAGAAAATTGGTTAGACAGGACGTTTCTCGGCGGAATCCAGTCTGCGCGTCAGAGTGAAGGTGATGCCGCTCCAGAAACTGCATGAGTTCACGTTTGATGATTTGCTTCAAAATATAGCAATATATTGAGGTAAGCCTTACCGGCCAGTAGTTATTTGCGAAAGCCCGGCTAGAAACTTTTATAAATCACGATATTCACGCAGTCTTCAAATCGGTTGGCAAACTGCCTGCAGCGAATGAGATTTGAAAGAGTAGAGATAAACGTTCTGCCAACTATACGATCACCTGCTTGAACATATCGGCCGGCATTACATCCGGACTAGCGATTGTTTTTCTTCCAGGTTCAGTATTTCCAGCAGAACAATAGGTTAACTTCAACATGGTCGTTAGCTACTGTGGCCTTTTTAGTGAACTTTGTTCGAATTAGGATAGTAGTTGTTTATAAGGGCAAGTTATACGGCCTTACATTCCAACCAATCCCGGAGAATACACCCGGTGAATTTTTCATTCAAAATCTAAACGGCGCACATTTATATTCATTTGGATAAAATCCACAGGCCATAAATTGCGTTCGACTGAGATGCTTCGATCGAGGAGCGAGAAGTGCCTATTCCCACTATAGGACAATGTGCTCACTGTTGCCCAGTGGAGGTAGACGGTTCACAACATCACAGCTATCTGGCGCTTCTGGCAAAACAATTTCAAACAATTGGCTTGTTGCCCCTCGCGTATTCTGGTTCGAAACAGAACGTGTTGACAGTAGACAGGACGGGAGCTGGCAAATCAGCTGCAAGTACGACTGCAAGTATGTCCAGATGCGAGAATTCCCATTATGCATAACATGTGTTAATGAAAGACAGAACAACCTAGTCAGCAGATAGCCAGCACTGTGAGGGATATATTTGAAAATTTCGCGGTGAGGCAAAGCTCGCGCGTAATCAGAAGCAGTTCGTGGAAATCGCACAATAGTTTGACGGCTATTCGTTTATGAACGCTCAGCAATCGTTAACGGAACTCACTTGTCCCATTCTGACTTGCGTTTATTTCTCGGAACCCACCAGCAGCCGCATTGCCGCTACTATAAGTAGGGGTAAATAGATTGTACCGATAAAGATAACCGAGACTAGAATGGCCATTTATTGCTCATTAGCCCTCATTAGCCCGTCATAAAAAAATGCTATATTTGCCCTACCTACTCGTTAACCAAACAAATTTATCCTCATGGACGTCCGCAGTCGGCATACTGTAACACATTGTTCCTTGTTGCACCGGACTGACTGGAGGATTTACTATACCTTTAAACAGAAGATAGAAGTCCACGAAGTAAAAGTGGATTTTGACTTTACAAAATGTTCTACTCGAAATTTGGGCATTGCAAGCGTATATAAAAAGGGCTTTTTCTTAGGAAACAAGCACTGCACAGAAGAGTGACACTGAAACAATTACATTTAGTATGATTCAATTTTAGCATCTATCGCATTGTCTCCAGCTACACTCACCTTACTCCGATGACAAGGTGATTTCGCCAAGTCCAGCAATTTGCAGGGTAAATTTAGCCGGTAAATTTATCTTGCCAAACAACCCATGACCAAAGACATAAACGTCCTATCAATTTATTACAAAAAACATAGTGTGATTTTAAGGAAACATTAAAGGGCTTGCACGAAGGGTTCAGTGAGTCACGAATGATAAAACATAATGGCAGGAGAGACCAAAATCAACCAATCCTAACTTTTGAACAGCTTATCTGCAAGTGGATAACGTCTTGGAAGCCGTCAGCCACCTTCCACTTTGACATGAAGTTGCACACCTTCCGGAAGCAACCATCACCACCTATGCAAGATAGGTTTCTAGAAGTATACTGGATATGATGCAATAATGGGTAAAATCAACTAGGTTGTAGTAAACATGAGTTTATTCTCGGGACGAATGCACGGGCACGCAACAACCGTCAACAGGAAAGAAGTTCGCCTTCAGTCTGCAGCTCACTTGACGGGTCCCAGCAAAACACGAGAGATATTCCTCCATTAAATATGAATTATACCTAAATAACATAGCTAACTTTGTCATATGGTTCAAATTCTAGTTTGTACGTGGTTAAGCTGACAGAGAAACGAAAAACTCTTGAACGAATGTGGAGTTAAGTGCTAAGCATCCCCCACGTTATACGGCCTATGTCTTGACACTGAAAATGGCTGAGAAACTCTACATAAAATATGATCATCTATGGTTGATCCTCGGTCGGAAACATCAACTTACTTGTCCCACATGCCAATATACATGGCCTCAAGTAGGTCTTCGAACTTTGCAGGACCGGAAGATGGAAACAAATGAGCTTTAGGAAGATTGAAGTCACCTGTAATCAAGCAGTACATCAGATTTAAGTCAGCTGCGGCGTGAAATGCCAGCAATAGAAAGATCAGAATACTAGCTGGCATTGGGTGGGTGATAGGCACTACCAACGAGTAAAGAGTAGTTATCTTTTAGAACTACTCGGAGCCGACAGCTCTCTTCTACTGCGGTAAATTGTCGATAATCCAACGGCAGAAAGGTAAGTGGCTGCTTAATTTTGATGCAGCTTCCTCCGCCACGGCCCAAGTGTCGATCGTTACGAATATAATCATTCCCTAGCATATTGAGTTCAGAGTCGGATACACAGGGTTTTGCCCATGTATCTGTAACTATAACATTGTCAGGGTGCTGGATGAAAACAAGAGTCTGGAGCAAAGGCATCTTACTAAGCAGAGGTATGGCATTTAGGACGATCATTTTAAGTGGGAACGTTTTCGGTTGCGGAAACAGGACAGTTCGGCTGTCAGAGTGACTGACTTCGGCCAAAGTAATGCTCTTTTCATTTGAACTATCTTTCCTTCCCTTATTTGAATATGTCCTTCGCCATTGGTCCTTCGTGTTTCCGGTTCTTTTATTAATTGTCGAATTTTCATTCGATCTTTCAGCACGTATTCCGGTTGAAAAAACATCAGAATGCGGACCTCGTAGTGTTTACTTTCTTTGTAGCAGATGCTATGCCTGTGCTGCGTTTTCCAAGATTATTTTAAGAGGTCTTGGTCAAAGATTTGAATCGTGTGTTGACAAAGCCTTCCTTATTCTATATGTTTTGAGAATGAAAATGGATTCGCCGTCCGTTAGCAACGTTTTTGCGTACAATTGAAGGAGTTCAAAGTCATGTTTTACTTGCTACTTAGAAATAACTTACGCTCACTCAGGAACGCCGTTTATGATAAAATTATGTTTTAGACTCAATAATGCCGCCGTTTGCAACTCAGGTCTTTCGACTGAGTAAGTATTTGTAACCAGTTCACCTGTTTCAGTTGGTCCAGATGAACCAGGTGTTGGGTAGGCTGGAGCCCAATCTATGTAAGACTTGGTCTTCTTAGACCTTTTTCTCTTTGGCTTTACAAACTCACCAAACTCTTCAACATCGCATGCTGGTGCAACGTTTAGCAGCGATGTAGCGGTAGGTTGTAAGGCTAGATAATTGTTAATGTGGCCTGAGCTTAGCGATGACGATAGGGAGCAAGGACTAGATGGGACACCCTTTCGAACTAGCGAACCGTCTTCTGGTGTACTGGGTTCGGTAAACGCGACGGCTTTTATGTGAGTAGAAGCTAAGCTTGAAGAGGCTATAAATGCATACGAATTTTGTTTTGTGGTAGGTTTTTACGTCAAGGAGCTTTTTTAGCAGATAGTCAAAAAAAACGGTTTTTTAAGATTGTCTACCTCCTGCTCCATCCCTAAGCATTTCTGTAGTAGGCTGAAACAAGCCCGATTAGTTTTATCTTCGTTGGCTACATTAACTGAGCTTACTAGACGTTTTGCCCATTTAGCGGGAGGGGATCAATTAGCAAGATAACGATTGTTGCAACTTCTGCCTGCTAGTCTACAACTACTTTCTGCTAGTCAATAAAGTCAAGTAGAATCTATGAAGGATAATAACGTCAGAAAATTCAGAAGGCGCTCCCTAATATACACTGCGGGTCGGAAATTCAATCAAGTAGTAGAGTAAAAGGCTTCAAATGCAATCCAAGCCCGATTTTTAAGAACAGCGTATGTTTTTATTATAATTATTTCATTGGTTAAACTAAAAGTATTCAAAATAAAATTTGGTGAGCAAAGGTAAGCTTTCAATAGAGTCTCATCAAGCCTTTACATATACATTACTGTGTTAGACGGACAAATGTACGGGTAAGTCGAACAAATCCTATGCTACTGGTATCGACTAATTCCATCTTATACGGAGGAGAAAAGATAAACTACCAGTCCAGATCAACTCTTTGTGCATCTGATCCTTCACCTGCACCTATGGGGCAGAAAATAATGGTCAACGGAGCCGCCGTTTGTCCAGTAAGACAAGACAATCCCCCTAGCATGGTGTGGAAAGGGTATATTTAAGAGCGTAAACAGCTCTAATCTCGCAAATATGGTAGGCATGAATCACCGTGAAGAGATTAATGAAGACTCTCAGTGATTTACAAAGTCCCATCAAACTATTCGAAATTCATGAGAGAGTTTCAGTTGGCTGAAGCAGAAGCAGCTGCTTTCAGGCTACGTAAACCGGTCCTGTGCGCCGAAAAGGACTTTCTACAGGCACCGCAATTAACGTGGCCGAAAGCGATCAAACAAGCCTTTCGAAACTAATTGCACCTCCTGGTGGCTGCCATCCCTCTGACGGTGATCAGAAGACGGACCGCAATTTGGTTTATTTTCCCCCTTCCTCCCCCACGCTAACATCCGTATGATTTGTTCTTCTACTCGTATATTTGAATTAGTTACAAAGTTATATAAATCTAAAAGCATTATGAAAATATCGAGAAAGCTTACGTATGTTCACCGAATTTTATTTAGAATGTTTCAATGCGAATGTTCGCTACTGTACAGTATTTCTTCTCTTCCCATTCGTATGTGATGATTTTTTCTCAAGTATTAAAGGTACATTGACATTAAATGGTTGAAACAGACGGTAAGAAATGTCAATAACGTTCAGATTATGCTGAAACATTTTTTGAAAATTTTTGTTTTCCATGATTATCGCGCATTAAATTAAAATAAGTAAAACAGCCTACATCAAACGTTCCCACAAGAGCTATTTAAGTTTCCTTCTAACTTTGCAGTAGTTGTATAAACAGCATACAAGCATAGCTTCATCTAAAAGGCACAAATACCTGTATACAATCTTATCCATCTTTATCATATTGAATGTCTAGGGCCACTCACTTCAAAGAAACCAACTTTCATTCATTATAGACCATATCTTACAAGATATCTCTCAGCCAATGTATTCAATAGCGCATTTGTAGAGCAAATACCATTGGATAAAATTAAATGATAAATAAACTTATAAGGGTGGCCACTGAGCTGAATTTTTAATCAACGTATTATCTTCAGATAGAAGCCGCTGTGATCCTTGATAATTTACAGCTTTACTAAAAATATTCAGAAGATGGTACAAAAGAACATTATTTTTTCTCATATTAGGCAAAGCAAGGGTCAATCTCGTTCGTTAGCTGGCTGAGTTTTATTGCCTTTGTCTCTGCTGAACCGGGTATGTTTATTAGTTGTCATCTATTCAAGCTATTTTCGATGATACTAATGCGCATGCGGTGAATTTGAACATTGGAACGGATTACGATTTTTTTGCTGTCGTTTCTGCTTCGAGTACAGTATGTCAAAAATAAATGATTGCTCTGAATGAATGAATGAATTAATTTTTGAAATGCTTAATTTCCGTTTCAAATAGGTTTCAGATGACCCATTCTGGGGTACGGGCACGTCGGAAAATCCCTGTGCAGCTCCCACGCAATGTATTCAATTTTATCCACGTGAGTGTATTTGGCTCTCATTGCTATTTCATATTTCTTCCATATTAATTGGCTGCTTATTGAAAACACTAAAGTAAGCTAGTAACGTGTCGCTTGTTTAACCGATAAAACAGGAAAAAAATGCCATAACATAAGTTTCATTGACTGTTTTTCTCGTGGATAGAATAAAATTTTTAAAAAATCTCATTTTCACTCTGATAATGTATTTTTTTAAAAATGTTTTGCACTTTTTTTAATCCATCTGGCAAGAAATACGTTTGTGAATTTTCCAAACATTGCAATTCCAAGATATGTAAGACTAAGGCCCCTTTTTACATTCATAGCTAAACGCAGTTTTCAAATATCCGGAAATTTCAAAAATGGATATGCGGCCATCACACTCATTCCTCGTAAGCCGGGCTTGCCTACAATTGCGATTGTTATGGTGGAAGGTGACGTTTGGGTACCAGGTACTCAATTTTTGGAAATAACCTAGTGTATTCAATTTCAGTTTTTTAGTGCAGGAACTTGTTAGTTATCATAATGACATGGTTTTACTTATTTATAGATCTACCCCAGGTAAAGTACATAAAAACAATTGATTTGAACAGCGATTTCGCGCATAAGAGAATTTTTGGATTTGACGAAGACATAGAGGTAGAAAAAGTTGCTTATTTTTAATAAACGTATTTCTAAGCATTTCATGCGATTTTCTTTCTGTTTTTCTTCTTTTTTAATTGCACATGAGTATATGCATAACCCCACCTCCATTAATTTGCAAGATTTCTATTTAAGGATATACAATTGCAGGGACAAATAAGAATATTTTCTGACATAGAACTCGAAAATGTCATGCAGTTAACGAAGCCTTATGGTGAGTCAAAATTAGATTGAAAAGAACTGATGGGTGGAAGCTGACGGACAGTAACATTTACCTTGTCTAACAATATTTTAGATACAGCCAACACCTTCCAACGCATGATCATGCGAGTGACTGGAAGAATGGAGAACACGCCCCAGGCTTTCACCCTGACAAGTGGTACTGGACGTGCTGTAAAATGCACTTTTGTGCCAAGCAATGAAGCAAGTATGCCAATGAATGTTGCACACGTATTCAAATGGCCGGAATGGTGAAATTAAGGAGAACATAGAACATGTCTACTAAACACTATAGGACTTTTTTTTTTAAAATGTTTGATTGATTTTTCAGAAGCGCAATGGAAACGGAAATATTAATTTATAGATGAGCAAAGTGACTTCTGTTTGCCTTTAATAAAAGAAAACTGTGGTTGACGGCTTCAAAACACTATTTTTGCTAAAAAACATACAGGTCCAATTTCATTCCTCAAGGTCTTTGAAGGACTCTAAGAAAATGCTAGCGGAAGAAGCAATTACTGCTTATGTATGGTGGGTGCTTTAGCTATAGACTTTAGTATTATAAAAGTGGACTTTATGGCGCTAAGGCAGCCGTACATTGGGAGATTAGGAACGAGGATATGCACAAGGTAATTTCGCATTAAGCGGATTAGTTGTTTGAAACAAGGATGACTTCATTAGTATCGATTTGTGCAGACGTGACTAAAAGGCTACAAATATCAATTTGAGTCTACTTATTATTATCGTCACATGGAAAAAAAAACTGTTTTTGCTACAGTGCTTGACTTCTGCAAGGGCAAATGCCAATACCCTTGTGCAAAGAAAGAAGCCTTTATGCTCAACACCGATGATGCAATTATCAAAGTATGCATTGAAGGCAATTGAATGTTCTGACGTTGAGGGCATATAGTGATCTGCAAATAAAAGTGTTTACACTTCGTACTAATTATTGCATTGACCTTTTTGGGTATATGATTCACAGAAAAAATTGCTCTCTAATTGTTTTGCCGTTGAATTGACTGTACCACACAGCAGTCAGGGAGTTCAATGCATTCGATGCATTGATGATCACTTTCGAGCCACGCCATCAACTGAAAAGCTGCTGTAAGTGGAAATGACAGACAGCGTAATGCATCATCGCACACCAAAAATACCTAAATGGTCAACGTTTCTGACGAAAATGAGGCATGTCACCTGTTTTTAAAATGAAAGGACAATATGTAACAGCTGGAAAGTATTTACTTACGTCAAAAGATATAGAAATTAAGAGATACTTTTCAGAATTTTAAAGGGATCTTAGCTTGTTCAAAAATACCCAACAACCTGTCCATACGTACCCAAGAGAAATCCAGCTCTCGTAAACATACATACTCTTCCTAAAAGAAAAATAAAAATGGACCAAAAAAGGGGGCTGCACTTTTATGAGGCACCTTAAATTATCGATAATTAGAAATTACGAATTGATGTCGTATTAATGCATCAGGGCAGTTATAAAGTTGCTATAGAAGGTAACAATGATAGCAAAGTTGTTCAGATTAATGCCAGGTTGTAGTGCGTGAGACGAGAAGGATTTATGGAGGCAACTCAAACTGTTACTAGCAAACCCAACGCCAGTGTCAGCAGTGTAGTTTGTTTTGGTTAATTGTACAAAGCTTGACCTTAGGTGTGTCATAGCAATTCAAACATGTATGACCTCTTCGAAAAGCAAGGTATGTTTTTCGGTAATCATTGCTGGGCGAGTTGCTTATTGTCCAAAAATATTGTTTGCAATATGCCGGACGAGATTCCAATTACACAGAAGTAGATAGCAGATATTCATCAAATTCAACCCTGAACACATATTTTACTCTTTTCGCCAGCTAACAGAAAATAATGTTTTATTTGGAGCCCGTATGTCATCTAAAACAGGATTTCAAAAATTGATGCAAATTAATAAGTAAAGAAGGTGAATGTTGTTCACCCATCAGGATCTTGTTTTTTATTCGTATAATCTTTCAGGCTTTGTGCAACTTCACATTCAGAGGTGCCTGAGCTTCCCAAGAGAACTCATTCGATCGACTTTCCGTTCTAATATCGAAATGCAAAGCCTTTTTTGTCATCTCAGTACGTGCGATAAAGATTTATGATTGACGCTTCATCCAGTAACTGTTGCTCATTTTGTTGCGCTTTTATTTCTGATGATGCCCTGAGGTAAGACTCACAAATCTCAGAAGAATGAAGACATGATTCTGGCGAATGAACATCCATATGTTTCTTCCAATAGAGGTTTCTCTGGACATAAAGGTACATTTTTCTGATTAAAATGCGTCAAAGAAGGGGAGTTGGCTTAAGTTCACATTTCTAACTTAAGCTGGATCTATGTGGGTGTCCGATTTACGGTGTTTTAGAGGACAAATGCCAACAAATATAGTGGCGATTAATAGGGTTTCGTCAATTAAGCAATCGTAAGGAAGCACATTATTCTTCTGATTGCTACGTTCCATATCACTTAGAACGCGTATAAAGTTACAGAATATAAGGGAACTAACCGATAATGAAACGCACAATTAGTTTCCAGGCTCAATGCCTGTCAATATTAGTTCCATATCACTTAGAACGCGTATAAAGTTACAGAATATAAGGGAACTAACCGATAATGAAACGCACAATTACCACTACGGTCTGCATGTTGTTGTTAAGTCAGCGATGTTGGTTTCTAGAAACAGATGGCATCGTAAGAATTAAAAGGAAATGGACGACTTCCATCTAGCGGGTGCCCAAGCATGAAGCTTGTAATGGGGAATGTGGCCAAATTTAACAATTTATTATTTCACATATTGTTATTTCTTACTAAGAAATAAAGCAGTGCAGATAGGTAGGAATATTATTTGTATACGTTGCTTCAATAGAAGCATACGGCAGAGAGTGCGGAATTAGTTTGCGAACTTTCTTTCTGGTAACTCCAACCTCTCGAATGTGTCATGTAGGCAACCAGAGTCAAACGTGCTTAATGACAAACTGGAAGTTTTGACCAACCATATCCATATGAGAATGCACATGAATAACCAACTAAAAAATATCGCAGAAATGATTCATTTTTAATCCTACTGTAACGTTTGAGGAAAAAGTGAAAAAAATCATTAACCGTGAATGCTCTGCTCAATGTTATGAGAAAGGCGTGTCAGGAAAGGCAGCTCACAGCGCAGTATTTATCAAAATAATCTGACGACAGATGATTGATTTTCTGATAAAAATGTGATCTGTTCAGATTTTTTTGAAAATAACACATCGAGTAAGTGCGATGCAGATGGCGATCAGGGGGCCCAATTATTCAAAACATGCAGAAATAAGCAAAGATTGTTCAAAATGTCGACAACTGTCCCAAAGCACGAACTGGCTTATCCACAAATATTCAAAATGTTGGTGTATAATATACAGGAATTTCATTCATTCTGAATTTTCATTCCTCCAAAATCCTCAAAAAAGACCATGTCTTTGATTAACTGACCATCACTTATTACAGAATTTCGATAGCAGCTTCTCAAGAAAGCAAATAATACATATAAATAATCGAAAAAAAACTTCCACGATTTCATTGACTTTTGGTTATCAGGCTGCTTTACCACCGAACTTCACAACCTATCATTAAAATGAACAATTTGTTTTAAAAATATGAGACCATTGTTCCATTAGCCATTCATTGCATCTTAACGACGTTTACGAACTCCTTTTCTTCTCCAAAATGCATACGTGACCACCTGGTATTCTATCAAATCTTCTCATTAGCAAATTAAAAAAACAAAATGCACAATTCAAACGTGATAATTCATATATATTTCTGTCAAACACCCTAGTTTCGCTCTCTGCCATCACAACTGACCTATGCCAATACCATTTAATGCCCATGAAAATTCATTTAAATGCAATATTTTTGAACAAATCAAAAGTGTTTCCTATCATATAAACTAAACAAACATATTACACATTTCAGGGTTCTGAATTGACTTGCGTTTTGTCTTCAGTTTTTGTTTGAATATAACACTGACCTTTTGAATTCCGTTGCAAAATGAATTTTCCCTGCTGCTGAAAAAGCCTATTTTGCTGCAAAGCACTATACTTCGTATGCATAATCTCGCAATATCCCGGTTAGTTGCCTATTTTTCACATATACCAATTGCGATTAACGGCTGAATGCTCTGCTTTTAAAATCCCAAAATCAAAAATATATGTAAATGAGAACATTGATAAATTGGGTTTCAAAGGCATTGCCTATTATCCTCACCAAAAAAACTGAAACTGAAACTGATGGACACAGTGCGTGCAGTCTGGCTTAGATTCCCTAACCGGCACATGTGAAGAGTTTATCCTGTTGAGAATCGTACCAAACAGGCCACACGAAGGTTTTTTAATACCTCGTGCAGGTCTGCGCACTGACGATGGCAGTTAACCGCACATATTTCAACATGTCTTGGCAAAAACAGGCGTCCTGATGTGACAGCAAGACTAAACAGCTTGTGGATTTAATGCATGGTTCATTCACATGAGGCAGCAGTAAGAAACAGCATTAAAAACCCTAGTGTATGATTTTGTCCTAAAATTGTTGATTTTACCATAAGTTGCACATTATCTAAAACTACGATGAAGATGGGACAGTAAAAATACATGAGTCCTTTTTCTTGAGTTTTTCGCACAATGTATCAACAAACAAAGTAAGGACAGCTCAATTTTTATATTTCGACTTTAGATAAACCGTATCTAGTACGTTTGAAGAAAGAATGGCCACATAGTCCCAGAGTTATTGCACTAAGACAAGGAATGCATTGATTTTCATATCGAATTTAAATGCTATTTACACAGTTCTTAATGTCAGATTAAAACCAACATGATCAGTATCCACAAAATACTTGAATGGAGCTGAAGCCTTTTTGTCTAATTATTTAAAAGCCACGGAAACTGTATTAGGCGTTTATTTTAAACAGTTATGCGTTTTGTAAATCCCTTATTTATCTGAATACTAACTGGGATATCAGAGCAACAATATAACAGAATAAAACGTTACGTAGTTCTTAAAAGCATTTACATTTTTCTAAAATTATATCTCTCAGAATAGAAATATTTGAATACATAAAATATTTATTTCATCAGTTTGAAAGAGAAACATCGTGTTATTCACAGGAAGATGACGCAGCAACGGCGGCTTACATTAAGGAAACTAGGTTTAGATGTATATTCACGGTGTCAGCCCCAATACCCCTACGAGGCGCTCAGTTGACTGGTACGGCTTATTAGCCGTAATTAGCCTACCATACCCAACCAAAGTTGCAATTGAACCCGAGACTCAAACTCGTGACCTGTTAAGCTGAGGTCCGACGCTCTACCTACTGCATCATAAGCTCGTTGTCTTGCCGGTTTTGACCAGGAATATTAACAATGGTAGATTGGCGCTCACCGATCGGTTACTGGACGCACTATACCCGTTTTTCCTTGGGTCTCACTCTAAAGCCCTGCCAGCTGTTGAAGGGTAGTTAGTGATATGGGCAGAATGCTAGTACCGGCAGAGATAAGGAAGACTGGACTTGCCATTTCTGGCTTTTTAGACGTAATCAGCCAGCCAAACATAAGCTCAGGTTCTTCGCGCCTGTGGCTCGAACTCGCGACCAGTTGGGCAGAGGTTTAACCTTCTACGTAATGCATCACCAGCTAGTTGACTCACTGGTTTCAATCGGGATTGTAAACAATGCTAGTTGGGCGCTCACCGATCAGTTACAGGACTCACTCATCCCATTTTGCCTTGGATTTCACTCTAGGGCCCCACCAGATGTGAAAAAGTGCCTCGTGACATTGGCTGATTATGAGTACCAACAAAGACAAAGGGGCCTTAAATGACATTTCCTGGATAATTAGCCATCGTCAGAGGGACAGACGCAATCCCAAGTTTGGCATCCCCACGGCCCATTGGCCATTTGAAGCTCCTCGCCAAAAGCGCGTCTTTGTCAGAACGAATTTGTTCTACGGATAGTTCGCCCATAGATTAAGTGAAGTAATACACGAATTTGAGGTCATTAATATAAATATAAGATTAAGAATGTTCAACCATTGATAAAATATCATTTATGAAAAGTAAGAACAGCAAAGGACACAAAACGGTTCCTATAGTGACACCACTCACTATCGGGAAGCACATGAGTATGAGGATCGCAATAACACTTTTTCTTTTCGGTCAGATAGGTATGATCTAATAAGTCAGTAAGGCTATTACAAAATCCAATTGCCTTCTAGTAAAGATGGAAACTCGCTTAAGTGTTTAATACGTTATTTTGTTATTTAATCAGTTCCAATTGAGCGTTTTTATGGCGAGCTTTTTTATTTTTGCAAAGATGAAAACTAGAAATTAATGGTTGTTAGATGTGCATTTTAAATAAAAATCAGAAAAATTGAGCGAGTGAGGTTAGTTTCAATGATAAAGTTGTTTGCAGTTATGAATTTAACGGTTCTCCTTTGCCTTAATCCTCTGTAAGCAAATGGTTTTTAAAGCCAAATTAAGGCAAAGTGTCATTCAGACGCTTAGCCGATGACCGAACATGGAGGACTTGAGCCACAGATTTGAAAATATTGCCACCAATTAGTGGCCGAGACTCCCTATGCCTATCACGTGAGATCATACTTTTGAATTCAAGTTCACATATTTGTGCATTCCTTAAGTGAACTTACAAAGAGCTTTAAGACATATCGTTAAGTAGCTTTCGTAATTTTGTAAGTCAGCTTTGGAAAACATGTGGATCAGTAGAAGGGTCTGTATTTGATTTAAAATTCAACGAAGGGGTTGAAACCTAAAATTGTTCTGTAGGGTTCTGAAATATTTCATGGAAAAAAGTACACCTTTTATTGAAAACATGCTATTCCAATCTAGAGTGATTGGAGTTGTTTTTGTTTATTCATGGTTTGTGGTAGCAAATTAATTGATTTTGCATTTAAACCTACGCTTCATAGGAAGGGAGACCGCAAAACAGAAATGAATTAGTGTGTGATTATTGGTGAGATCGTAAATTCATAATGAAACACAACTTAGATAATTAGTTGAACCCCTAAATCACGATATAATTTGTATAAAAGAAGCATGGGTTAATAAATTAATGTCGAAAGATTTCTTTTTTTATCGAAATATTATTTATATTGACAAGCCTGCATTCATAATCCAAGTGGTGGCTGTATTTTATGCATCTAAACTACCATTGATTAATGTGATCTTGATGATTCACACGAAACTTTCTCTGGCAAAACATGCTTTGTTACAATAAAATCACAATCACAAAAAAACTATAACTATCTGATTTATCAACACTCCTGTGGAATGAAGTGATTATAACGCTGTTCAAACCAATAAAATAGATACCAAATCTAATATTCAATCTTGATATCAGATAATTGAGGGCAGTCTAAAACGTCCAGAAATAAAATGGGTTAAAATTGCAGCGTCCAGTACGCACGATGAAATGCTACCAACAATTTTCTATCATAACTGGAAAACATAATCAATAAACTGACCCTATGAAACAACATACAACACATTATTGTCCCAAACAATAGTGACCCCTAGTAAAATGTAACTGTCAAGGTGCACCGCTCGTTTTTGAAAGCAAATTGAAAATTCTTATTTTAACTCTAATTTATATTCTATTTCTAATCATCCAAAGCATAAATTATTACCGGATTTTTGTGTAAAACTTTGCATTTCGAACAATTTATCATCTGCTTATACCTGTGGTACTCGTCCTGTTCTACAATTGGGTACATTTAGTGTCCACGTTTTAACCCGACAATATTAGTCAGGTAAATCTGTTATACTTAGAAAGATTCCCAAACACTAATGTTACGTCCTTATTAAAAATGGCGAACAAAAATGTACCTTTCAACAATAAATTGTATGCATTAACCGTTTTTTGAATTAACCACTGCCAGGAAATCTATATTGCACAGCTCAACCTGCGAAGCCTCATTGTTATTTTCCGTTGTTTGTGTTTTGTTAGAAAATAAGCGTAACAAATAACAAAAAACTAAATGTAACTAAAAATAGATTTAGCCTTTGTTTTCTGAAAAACATTTATCGTAAATACCGATGTATTCTTTTATGAATAAGCATTGCTCATTCTCCATTTGTGCTTTGCTAGGTTTTGTCTGCTTATTGCTCAATATAATTCTTCCATTTGAAGTTTGTTCATTCTGACGTCCTCGAACGGTGTGTATTTTGACAACCATTAAATTATCGCTAAAATTCAATCTCAAGATCTGCTTGATTGTCGCAGAAAATCGAAAGCCTGATTTTGGTTCACGATTCCTATTTAATTTTGTTAGGGTATGAGCATATTTTGTAGTAAACCCTGACACTAACTTTTATTGTAAGGTTTTTGGCTCAACATACCACAAGATGGCATAAATATCAATTAAGAAGTATAGACCTTCAAGCTGGGCCCAAGTAAACCACACTGCCGTTCAAACTACATATATTTGGTATCTGACATGACGGATATGGTATCAGGAATAACAAACTGATACATGCCACTAAAATGTGTCGAAATCCTTAGCACTATGCACCAATTCGCAAGTCAGTATAGGGATGGTGACGTAAGCCAGCCAGGTCGGTTTTCATGACAGTCCGACTTTGGGTACTAGTTTTTAATCCCATCAAATAGACAGAGAACTAATGAAATAATATCATGGACTACATTTCTCCTACTACCGGTAAGTTTGAGGCAGCCAATGGAGTTTAAAATCACTTTTTCGCGCAATTCAAGCAAAGAGACGTCCACGCCAATCGGGAAGCTGCGCTTCTGAGAACGGCAACAACAGTTTTCAGTTTATATGGTGAGGGTGTTAGGTAACGTTTTTGAAAACCTTTTTGTATAAATGTCGGTTTGTCATAAAATATGTGAACGTACTCTTTACAATTTACACTATACAACTGCATGGCCAAAATATGAGTTGCAAAGTTTTTACAAATAACACGTGGATTAAGATCGTCAGGGAAAACAAGGGATACATATAATTACCCAGGCAATTCTTGAAAAACTGAAGAAACGTCACCTTCAGGACTGATTGCGAGAGATCTTTCCACCGTTGTACGTTCTTTTACATGAAGAGTTCAGAGCGGATGTTTAAACAAGTCCGCGTTCGGTTTGGTTCAGACGTATAAAGTAGAACGGAACCACCTCGGTTCCATGTAACAGCCAGGGTAGATCGGCATATACAACTCTCAACTGAATTAAGGTTCTCAATCTCAACAGACTTGACAGGAGCCTTTATTGCAGCGGCGGTAGCCTTGCAAGTCAACCAACTGACAAGAAATCCAACATTGAACCTGTGCTTTACCTGAAAGACATGAAGTAACAAAGACGTCATTAAGAAGCCGGCACTTGCTTCTGCTAGGCTCACAAATAAGCCGGACATGGACACCTTAAACGGCCTTCTTACGATTTTGACCGGGGAAAACTATCGGCTGAAAAATGGCTGGCTTATCAACCGTAATCAACTTCATTGTCTATCACTGTCTGATAACACCATTCTTGTAAGCAAAAATTTATCAATTATTTGTTGGCTTCGGATCATCAGGGACATGGCAAAACTAAACTCCAGGAAGAAGGTTTATTTAAAAGCAGTGTTTCTAACATTTTAGGAACAAAATTTTAATGATGACAATTATAAGACTGCGTAGTTGCATTTAACCAATATATATTACGCAAAAAACCTGAAATAAAATCAACCATGTTTAAAAACAGTTTTATGCTAGGTTAGATTATAGTCAGACTCTAAATTCAAATATTGCCTACATAAAAGCAGTCTTTGTTAACCTAGATAGCCGAATAAAGCGAAAATGTGTGTCATAGGAAGTAATTTAGCAGATTTTGATGTGCTGCCTGGTACAATAGGTTTATTCACCTTACGTTTCGGATTCCAACCACGACCCATCATCAGAGAGAATATAAGATAAGAGTTACTTAAACACCGGTATTTGGAGTATTTAAAGAATGCCGTTGCTATACTACTGCAATCCTACGACTACCATACCTCTTAATATCTTGCACGCTATATTCAAAAGTACAGCAACCCTTAAAGGCCAAAAAAGACAGAAAAACCCGTTCCAAAAAAGTTCGGTATTGAATCCTTTATAATTAACGTTGACAGTATTTCAAACACGATCAAGTGAAAATTGCAATACAACAAAGAAAGAACATAAAGTGCAGTTGATTTCCTTTTTATTAGTTATAATAAAAGCCCTCCAATCAAACGGGAGAAGAATGACTTGCCGTTACCCTCCACTCCAAATTGTTTTTATGAATTTACATGTTATTGCAGATACAAGTAAATTCCATGACCACAAAGGCGATTGGCAACTGGATCTGCTGATAATTTGAATAACTGTCTTATTAAACAAGACAATAAATAACCGCAGTCTTCAATTACTAAATAAATGCTGGACGGTGGTTGATCTCAAAACACCTTTACGTGTTATTGTTAGGGACGAACAAATCAACACAGTTTTCCGTGTACTTGCTCTGGCTCGAACAAATCGGGCCTCGCAGTACTTGGAAGCAACCAATCTACGAATGGGAACGCCTGGTTAATTCCATCAACTAGTCCACATGTTTATCTCAAATTGCACCGCTTATCGTCACTTCAAGATTTACTCCTGATCACTTATCTGTCCATTTCTAAGCTTGTTAGGGTATGATCGATCTTTTTAGTGAACCCTGACCCTTGCTCGTATGCATTGGCATTCTGTTGAAATGCAAAAAGCTGTTTCTTTAATCCGTTATCTTTGTTATGTAAACTTGGGTTGCAGTTGCTAAGTGGTCGTAAAATGTTTCGGAACCAATAACATCTGCTACCTATGCTTGTTATAAATTCATACAAAGAAAAAAAAGCTTGTATCGGTAGTTGTCCCTGCGTCATATGCTCACTTGTTTCAGGTCTGATATGAAATACTTTTTCAAACCTTTATTTGAGTTAAGTTAATCAACTTCTATCTTCTAAGTAGGTGCTATTAAGACAGCCCTGACTGATTATACTCGAATTTAAATATCTGTATATATTAAGTTTGACAGCAAATTTGTAGCACGAAGCGTAGTATTGAAATTAAGAAAGTCTTATAAATAACTGTTGTTGTTGAAGAAGAGATGTCCACAGGAACATGGATTTTATTTGCATGAAGTTTAAGATTCTCTATCGAACCCATAAACAGTTTTTTGTCCCTGACTCATAGCTACCAACATTAAAAAAGGATGGCTCCAATTATTAAAGGTATATTATTTTATTCTACCTCGATAATCTAAGGAAGCTTCGCAATAACAAAAACGTTACACAAACACCTACACATATCCCGGTTCAGTGTTGATGTAAAGGATAATGTTGGATCGCACAAAGTGCTCAACCTCCAAGAAGATAAACTTCAGACCGAATAATCTTAGAGTCAGTTGACGGCAATTCTTAAAGACCTCCACATCGAAATTTATTATTTGAAATAGCGATTTAATGACTGAGATCTGTAGACACGACCCTTAATATGAACGGCGTGCTGAATCATCACAGCCAGATGCCAACTTTTTTGCCCTATTACGTGAATGATAAATGGGTAATGCAAAACCTTAAGATTTTATAAATATACATTTTTCTCACATTATTAAAGTTCCATTTTTGTTCATGTGCAAAGGAGAATTTGGATTAAGTACCGGAAAATGTAGCTTATTATTTTGAGCTTTTTAAATCATATAGGCGTTCATTGACAGATATAATATCAGCAATAAAATGATGCCACATCTATGGAATACATACCAATCAATCATTGCTGATACAAGTGGGGAGATAATGGCGCAGGAATCTGTAATGCGTCACCTAATTGATATATTGATTGATTGAAAGCCTATCCGCAAGCCAGGTTTTCACTAACTCTCGCTTAGTCTTTTTTCCAGCGTAGATAATTAGTTTAATGTGTGGCACCTTTAACTCATGGGTCCTTTCGTAGGTAAGAGTAGGAACATTTGAGAGTTCGTCGCCCCAAGCACATATTTTTTTATGTGAATTGGTGTGAATAACGCGATTACGTGAAGTCTGACCTGTGTATTTATAAGAAAACTTTAGGCGGACGATGCAATACTCTTTGGATTTAAGTTGAACTTTGATTTTCAAAATTTTGCTGCACATGACAGCTGAGGGTTGAATGACCACAGCAACCTTTCTGTAAACAAACATCTTCCTTATCTTCGCAAATGCTCGCATATAACGATTTGGGTGAAAAGACCGACGGTCTTAAAAAGGTCATGTTTGCTCATCCCCTTGCTCATTGAAAGAAGGATACATTACTAGTACAACGTGGCGACTGGAGAACACAGTAGGTGAAGGCATAACAGCCTCGCAAGGTTGAAGGCGAATGAGGGCTATTTCGAGTTCTATTCCAGTGGATGCAGATAATATTAATCCCAAACTCGATCCCAAATAAACATTTGAGTTGGTATAATAAATACCAGCCAATGTCTCTAGGGGCTTTTGGGAACAGATGCCCGTAACTGCCGAGGCGGGGAAATAACGAGTAAAATTACCGTCTATCTTACTTGGATGTTGTCAACTTCAGGTGATATTCATAGGCCGTCTCCTATCACTCTGACTTTTTTTTATACCGTCAAATCGACCTACGAACATCGCATACACGTTTAATTACATACCCTTCCCTCAAAGCACGTTGATCTTGTTATATGCGCTTCGTAGAAACGGTGTATTAATCCCGAGAAATATATAAAACCCTGCTAACTTATCATATTTGCATTATTTTAATACCATTTAATTACCGAAAACATGAGTTCGCCGGCTTACGTTTAAATATTTGGTATATAGTGAAGCTTCTTAAAGGCAGCTGAAGATTGCTAGTGGAGTAGAGTATTTTCAGTGTAAGTTGCTCACTAACAAAATAAATACAACTGCGTTGTGAAATGATTTTGCGTTAATAGCACTGAGATACTTAGTTTGCCCAGTTACAATTGAAATGGTCATATATAATGTCAGCTTATTAAAATGATCTGGATTAGGCATTAATTTATGCATTTTAATCGCACTTACATATCGCTCAATATGCTTTTTTCAAGAAAGAAAAGACCTAAGAGCTAACGCTGCATCTCAATACAACTATGACTACGCAACTGTCATTGCACTTACTGATATGTCATTAGTAATTAACTCAATTTTATATATTTTTCCTTTATTTATATTCGATTGAGTTATTAGGTCAAAAATAACCAATCATTTCTTTTTATTGAATTTTAATTGGATAACTTACACGAAACGTGCCCTAAGACTGTGCTTATAATGTTAATAAGTTAAAAAACGTATTTTTCTTCGTCCTGAGGAGGACATGCATTCTAACTGAACACCTCAGTTGCAGGGTTCTGTCGGATTTTCCGTTCCTTGCAAGACCAATTCCGCCAGATGGCCGGGAATCGGGTATCGTATGCTTTAGCCGTAAAACGAATGGATGTACCGTCGCACGTCGCCACGCACGTCACCTTGAAAACAATAAATGGCACCTCTTCCTTGACAATCGATATTCACGTAGATTCATAAACAAATGCTTGTATGAAAGGCACACGAATACCTAAAAACCTCCGTGTCTTGCCTTACGCGAGGAACATCTTTGCGCCACCGATCGCGTGCTAAGACCGCGTTGCTAACTAATGTAATGAAATGGTGCACTACGACCTGCGGACACGTCAAGCAATTTAACCACGTTACATTTTCAAACTGGCAGGCCAAATTCTACGACTAGACTGGCAAACGACTAGTACGCACATGCGTGAGCATGCTTTAGCCGTTAAACGAAAAGATTTAGCATCGCACTTCCCCATGTGCAGCCTAGAAAACAACAAGTGTTCAAACCGGTAGCAAACTAGCGAGAGAAATCCTGGAAGCCGAACATTCAGATGTCAACCACATAAAAAGCAACATTGACTTACCATCGCCAAATGAGTACGTCAAGCACCCTTTGCACACGAGTAGACGGCCAATTAGAAGTGATAGCCGTAGGCAGTATTGTGCATAAAAATACTTACATTAACAATGAATTCCCTCCTTTGACCAACTCCGATGATGTGAGTGTGAAACGTAAAACTGGCCATTTCGTCTTCCCAGAAATCACCTTATCTTTATTCCATTTAAACACTCGGGATCAGTATCTTCGAATATATCCCTTCATATATACTGTACGTGTCCTATCTTCTGAAATCTCATGGTTTTCTTTGCATAGGGCACATAAAAAAATCAGCCCACAATGCGCCTCTCAGAGGAAATAATTACTGTGTTTTAAAAGAAGGCATATTATTGTGTAAAAATTAATATTTTTTTTTGTTTAAAAATATCAATTATGTTAGAAAAGTGGCAAATTGCGTAAACATGGGTAATCTAATTTACATAAAGTTTCAAATGAACAGAATGCCTGTCCATGTAAACCAAAGAGTCAATAAAACACCAAACGTAACATAACTTCTTAAAATTGTACTTATATTGCCGGCATTTATCTGCAAATCAAGTGCAAAGGAATGCATTGTCATTAACTATAGCCTTTAATTTAAGTATATATTCCAAAAGGGTTTCAGGAGATTAAGCGTTATATTCTTTCTTTTTTACATTGGTAATGGTGCGTTTGATTAAATTAAGCAGATGTTCGCTTGGATGCACTGGCATAGACATCACAGGAATGAAATATTTCATCAGCTTACATGTCGGTAGCTCAATCAGTGAATAATAAATTTAAAAAGAATGGTAAGATGAAATCGTCAACATATACGTGTATGCACATGAGGAGTTATTATCGTATCTTAAAATTGTTTAATACCTATTTTGGTTGTTGCATTACGATGGGTTTCAGATCCATCTTAGAATGTTCGCAAGTATTTAAAGTTTTCCTGTGTTTTTGGCTTTTGCCTATACATGTAGATTCTGTTTTATGTGCTTATCCAAACTTCAAAAAGGGTAGGTATTAAAAGCATTTTCCAACATATTGAGTGCTGAGACAGTCTTACTTATTAAAATGGCCGTTTAGGCCATATTGATAGACTCAGGTCAACATAAATATACGATACCAAGAATAATAGAAGCCAATGACATAATTCAGCAATAAATATGACAAAGGTCAATTTACAAATCTCTTATTAAAAGTAACCTCTTTACAAAAAAATGAACACTTCATTATAGAATGTCTGCGTTCTCATTCAT
Source organism: Schistocephalus solidus (assembly GCA_017591395.1). Taxonomy (NCBI): domain Eukaryota; kingdom Metazoa; phylum Platyhelminthes; class Cestoda; order Diphyllobothriidea; family Diphyllobothriidae; genus Schistocephalus; species Schistocephalus solidus. The sequence continues at coordinate 50,009 of WEDG01011411.1, forward strand.
TTCCTAGATCAAATCAAGGAAAACATGGGGATGCTTGATCGATTTGGTCGACTTTGCTAAAATAAGTTATACGATGTCCGCAGAAAATGAAACAACGCATTAAGTTTTTTCTATTGGAATGTTTTCTGCTATATTGCTTTATTTTTGGCCCATTTGGAAGATAACGAATGCGTTACCTGCTGGCTGAATATATACTAAGAGGTTGTGAAGAAATGTCAAAATTCTGCAATGTACTGTTCAATTTTTCGTATAACTTAATAGTCAACTACATACAAATATTATCTTGACATCTTTCGCTTACACCTGGAGATAGAAATGACGGAATGTGACGGCTTTTGGGTTTATGCTTGTATACAATCCAAAAAATCGTTATTGTTTAACAAAATAAACCCATCCACGTTTATTTCTAATTTCTTATCATAAGAAATCACAGATTCGCATAACCGAATTTGTAAATCTAAATATACCCTTGTTTTTTTCAAATAACATGTGATAAACAATATCTTTCTTTACCTGATTTAAGTGAAAACAAGATAAAATTTTCCATTCTTTGAAGGGAAAAACAAATCGTCTAGCTTATGCTAAGATTCATTCATAGTCCAACGTACTCAAACAAGAGGTTTCGTTACAGCATGTGCAATAACGTAAGAAAACATTACGAAATTAAGAAACATCGGACTGGCGACATTATGCCAAATTCTCTCTTGAAAAAAAGACCTAACATGAACTCTTTTCTTAACAAACATAATTTTGAGTTTCAAAACAGTACAAGAAACACAATTAACAACTTCAAATATGTGCAGTTCATTTGAAGTCAGAAATTTAATGAGTAAGACAACTACTGTACATATTATATTAAACTAAAAGTCTACGAAACAAAATAATATTATTGTGTGAATGTTTGATTCTTGCACAACAGCTCTTCTTCAGGCAAATGTGGAATCTATCAAAAACTGTGCATAAATCAATATGATGTTGTCGGTTTTAATGTGAAGTAATATGCGTTCGCTGAATTCAATTATCATATCGATCGTTACTGTGTTCGTTGTCACCTTAACTTAAAACATTCTGAAGTATCATCTTAATTGTTATGCCAATTAAGGCATGCCTCGTATGGGTTCAGTATCTTTAGGACTTCACGCCATTTTTATTTGGGTAGGCGCCACCAATGCTGGTTATATCCCATGCAAATACTTGTCTTGTGTTGAGTGTTTGCATTGCTACTGTGAATTAATGGTCAAATCTGCGCACTGCAAGCTGATGTTCATATATATGGATAAACGTGGTTTCCCAGTTTGGCCACAATTGACTGCATTTCAACTGGTACTATATTGTTTAAGACGATTTCTTTTCTGTTGAATTTGCCATCACTGTCTTTAAGTGTACATCTGGGGTGCGTAAAGTAAATTTAGGTTTCTATGCTATCAGTATCTGGTGTTCTTTTAGCTGCTTCGAATAGCTCACATACATTCTTTGCATTTATGAGGGTTCGGCAGTTCATTGGTTTCAGCGCATCGCTGGTCGTAACTTTGCAACTACATTTTGTAAGTATAACTGCAGTCACGGCAATGTTCGGCGAACAAAGTTGGGAGGATATCATTGCTGTGTAAGTTAATTGAAACGCTTTTTTAACTTCGTTCTATACTTTCTTCCTTGGGAAAATGAATTTATGCTCAGATGTCGCATGATGTCGCTTCAATCCAAAGAAAGATAGACGCTCTTGTTAAGTCGTTTAAGTACTGCATTGGCTATACAGGCATCGGTTCGTTCAGGCCCTTAGAGACGTCAGCTGGAAATTCCCCTATCACTTGAAAAACTGCATTGTCACCAACTCAGCGATTTGTATCGACTGCATTTGCTGAAATTGAACTCAAAATATACTTCTACTTTGCAAGGCAGATATGTCTTCTTAAGGCGACGTGTTGTATGGGAAATGTATCCAGCTTTACAAGAGCAAGGGATACGAACTTTCCCAAAATGCTGCCCACACAGACGATAGGAGCCATAAGTTCAACTTGCCACCCGTTAAGGTAATTATATATCCTAAAAAGAAGAAGAAGTGAGACTTGAGTGAAACCTGGTTCACTGAAAGGAACTTAGTCAGTCAATGTATTAGTTTGGCACCGGTGTACAGAGCCCTTAGCCGTTACCTCCTGATTTAAGTCAGTGATGATTGATTCGTTTTTTCCCCCTGTCAGTGGCATCATTTTGTTGCTCTTGCTTACTTTGACAAGCAAATTCTCCACGACTTTAGTAGCACAAAATAATAAGCAATATGTCCTGTTCTCGAACAGAATCCTCCTTTAAGCATGCAATCACATCGGGCTCGTTGTTTATTTTTTCGAACGTAAGTTATTTGCGAAATTGCGAATACATCTTGCGAGGCAATACGCCATCAACGATCGTTAATTATTACCTTATCCTATTTCATAATGCGATTTGAAGTGTGACTTTGGAATTGAACGCTCGTATCAGGTAGTTATATCGATTGGCTGAGTTTTCTCCTGACAGGTGAACAGCCTTCACCTTCTTTACTTAAACGTTATCCTCACTTTGTCAAATCATGGTCGTGATGGTATACGGGCTCGAACATAAACACAATCATATATGGCACCTGGTAAAAATGGGCAAAATAAATGTCACGAGGGATTTCTTGGCAATAAATGCTAGCTGTTTTCGAATTATTAGAATCTCAACCGACCTACTGCAAGCGATATTTTTGAACACTTTGCAACTCGCCTTGGAACGAGTGCTCAAAATCCTACTCTTTGTGTTGAAGTCTTCATATATGTTAAGGTGGTGATGAACGCCTGCGATCGGGCCTTGCAGAGGCAACCTTGCCAATTTTAACTACGGCCACTGGAGTTTATTTTACTAATAACAAGGGAAGTTACGTTCATTAGTCTCTTTCATAATATATAATTGCCCTTCTCGTCTCTCACACTCCAGCCTGCCATGAATCTTAACCATCCTTGCTGTCCTTTTACCTTCTATAGCACCTGTATGCACAGTGCTGACCACTAACGGGACATCTACTCGTTACCTCTAATTATTGACGTTTTCAAGTGTCGAATAATCTTGCAGCCTCATTTGGCTGTCCCTTTGTGCTATGCTTTTAGAAAGAGAGTTATTGGTTACTAGAGCTGGCATTCTCTTGAGATTGTATGAACAGGGTTTTGGATAATTTTAAACAGGGTGTAAACCCTATCGTATTCTAAAAGGGCATCTCTGATTTGCTAAATATTTTAAAGACACAAATGCTTTTCAGCTGTAACATGTGGCCCTTTGACTTAAAATAACAGTTCACATCGAATGGATGTCTACTTTCAGTCAGGAAAGTCGACCATTTAGGTTTTTCTTAATGGCCAATGATGCATAACATTGTTTGCCAATTTTACGACCAGTTACTCTGAGGTTGCTGGTGGGGCTCGAGAATGAGCCTCAATGCAGAGCGGGACGTGTGCTTTCCGCCAGCGAACAGTGAGCGTTAATCAGCGAATATATTGCACTCTCTGTCTGCTCTGCTCTGGCAGAGGTCAAGAACTTAAACAAAACAATTTTTGGTCATTAAGTGATGACAATACATCCAAATCTGTTGGTCAAATTTTCAATGTTCGGTCATCGGCTAAGCGTCTGAATGTCACTCCCCTTTAACTTGACTTAAACAAAAATATCGTTACACAGTTACATAATTATTAAATTCGTTTTTTACCAAACACTTTACCACTGAACCCAGCCTCACTCCCTTAATTCCTCTGCTTTTAAACTCAAATTCACTTCAAATAACTATTATTTGTTTCGCATTCACGTATTCAAAAAGAATAAACGCAACTTAAACATTCCTATTCGGTTGGAACTGATACCATTCCAAACTCATTTATTAAACGGATAAGAGTTTTTCCACCTCTTTTAGGCAAAATATTCTCAGTATATTTCTAAAACGGTTCCTTCCCTGATTATTGAACATTTACTATAAATATACCACTTTTTTAAATCTGGTTCCCGATTTGACATTCATAACTATCTCGGTGTTCATAAAACCTCATATTCTGCAAAACTACTCGAAAAACTAATTGCAAAAAGAATCATGGATTGTTGCTTAAGTAATCAAATTCTCAAGTTTTCCTAATACGGCTGTTTACCGGACCGCTCTTTTGAAAACTGCCACATGTCTTTTCTAAATATGCTAACCTCTCTTCTTAATGATCATCTATCTATAGAAGTTATCTATTTCTATAAAATGCCTCATAGAAGACTTCTAGCAAACCTAGACGATATGGGATTTCGTAGTCGCCTTACTGACTTTATTATATCATACCTGTTAAATCGAAACCAATATTTTTAGTGGGGTCCTCATACGCAAGTGCTACCCCGATTGCAAGTGGAGTCCTACAGCGTACCATATTAAGTCCTTTCTTGTTCTTATTGTATATAAATGATACCTGATCTATAGATAAACATTATCTATCTTTTATTTATGCTGATGATCTCACTTGCTTGTATTCTTTCTCTACCTCTACGACTGAACGATGCCTACAACAAATTCATTCGGAATTTAGCGCTCTTACGGTGTGGATCTCGAAAAAGCTAATGGAGTTCTCACCTTCTAAGTGTCGCTTCATACGTTCCTCATTTCACCATGTCTTCTCACCATTAAATGGCATAACTGCCACATCAAACTTACTGCCGTCAATACCTACCGTTAGCAGTCCCATTCTCGGTTCACAATGTCTTCTCACTGACACATGTCATTACTGTGGCGTTTGTATAGGAAGCGCTGCTAAGGCACGCGATCAAACGCGTTCTTGAAGTCTATGTAGACTGCGTGCACCACATTTCCTTCATCGACCGCTCGGGTCCATCGTTCTAGACAGTAGAGCAAATTAGTTAAACAGGACCTTCCTCTGCGGATCCGTTCTGCGCGTCAGAGAGAAGATCATGCCACTCCCGAAACTGCATCAGTTCACATTTGATGATTCGCTCCATAATATTTCAACATATGGATGTGATGCTTACCGGCCTGTAGTTATTTGCGGAAGCCCTGCTGCCACTCTTATGTATCGGGGAAATTCACACTGTCTTCCAATCGGTTGGCAATCTGCCTGCAGCGAGGGAGGCTTAGAAGAGTAGACGCAAATGTTCTGCCAACTCAACGGCCAACTCTTTCAACAACTTTGCCGATTATACATCAGGACCTGGTCATTTGGTTTTATCCAGCTTCAGTCGTTCCTGCAGAAAAATAGGTTCTGTTATAACAGCTGAGTCAATTGTCAGGATCTTTTTCGCACTACAGTTATCAGTGGTTAGATTGTCTTCTCTCGTAAAAGTCGACTGAAAGAACTCAGAAAGATGCTTAGTCTTTTCCTCGTTCTTGCAAATTTCGACGCCTTCATCCGTTTCTAACAAAGGGATGGGGTCTTTATGCCGAGTGCACTGCCTATGGTATTTGTAAAAGAGGTTCGGGTTTTCTGCTACACGGTTTATAAAGTACCTCTCAAAACTTTGGCGGGCTTTATAAACCAGGACGTTTACCCTGTTCCTCTGCGTCTTGTACTTCATCAGCGATTCGACGGTCTTTTCACTTAGATACGTTTGCCACAGCTTTCGCTTGTGGTTTACTTCACTCTGAAGTGTGGTCGTTAGTCCATGGGGCCTGTGGATGACCTTTTTTCGAATTAGGAAATACGTGGTCTGTCTCAAAACTCACTATTTTAGTCAAAGTCTCTTGACGGTTTTTAATCTCCCATACAACAGAATCTACCTTTATGGGCAAAACATCAAAAACACTATATCAATGCCGATCTGAAACCAATCGTTATCTATTACACAAAAAACGTATGGAGAACATAAACAAAAGGCTGCTCTTTATATGCATAAAATGCAACATTTATGATTTAACCTTACATTTATATATGAATGTATTATTGAGTGACCGGCCTTCAGCTTATCAGCTTATGAAATATTTTATTCCTTCGTCTGCCCTGCCAGCGCATCCAAGCGAACATCTCGTTAACTTAGTCAAACGCATCTTATACAACGTAAAATCGGAAGAATGGACCGTTAATTATCATGGAACCGTGTTGACATTTATGCTCAAAATGTAGTCTGTTTGGAAGACCACTGTCGGTAATATACACTAAAGCTTTTTTTAGAAATAGTTATTTTTTTCGTTTTATTTGCTCGTTTTTTTTAATGACAAGCATCCGTTTCATGTTAGGTTAATTATCTTACCCGATTTGTCATATTTTCGGAATTTGTCACTTTTCTAAAACAATTTATATTTCTTTGAAAATAATATTAATTTTTAAACCACAATATGCCTTCTTATTAAGATGCAAAGTAAATTTAATCCTGTAAAGATTTTTGAAGAGCATTGTGGGCTGATTTCGCATTGTGTGCCCGATCCCATGAAATAATGAGATTTCATGTGATTAGACACGTACTATATATATATATATATATATATATATAGGCAGAATAACATGACCGACAAAGACAAGGGAGACTGGAATGGCCATTTCTGGCTTATTAGCCGTCATCAGCCAGCCATACCCAAACCCAGGCGCTGCGGCGCCCGAGCCTCGAACTCGCGACCTTGTTGGGCAGAAGTCAAACGCTCTACCCACTGCGCCACGAGCTCGTTGTCTTGCCGGTTTCGATCGGGAATATTGACATTGGTAATGGGTTGCTCACCGATCGGTTATTCTGCCTATGTACTTAGCTGCCTTACGGCTGCTGGCGGGGCTTGAGAGTTAGCCCCAAGGCACAACGGGACGAGTGAGTCCTGTAACCGATCGGTGAGCAACCCATTTCCAATATATATATATATATATATATATATATATATATATATATATATATATATATACTTAGCATCTTCAAAGAAAAGTGCTTCGCATAAAAGCCTTATATAACGAGGCATTCAGATTTTTTTCTATATCCCATGTTGTGCTCAAATGGGCATATTAAACGTCAAACTAGTGAATCCTCTTCGCCAGTGATCGCCTAATCTTTTCTTTCCATTTCAACGCATGCGTTCAACATAATCGATTAAATAAATTCTTCCTTTAATAAATATATATAAATTTATTTATTTATTTATTACGTTGTGTTTATTTATTCTTCTAAGCGAAGAATGTTCGTGTTTTGAGAGTACAAATATGACATAAACGGCCATTTGTATTAGGTAGGCTGTCACAGAACTCACTTTTTTTACCATACGCGTTTTGCAGTTTTTAAATACTCTTAAAACAGATTATACCTTTGTGGGCAATATATCAAAAAATACAGGAAATAGTAAAGTATATAAACCATTTAAAAGCCGATCTAAAATCCCCTTCGTAATCCAACGCCTTAAATACGTTTGGAGAACATTTACAAAAAGAAGACCGCTTACGTGCACAAAATGGCACGTTTAGCCATGCCAGTGCAAATCTAGAGATTCTTGATGGGATCAACGATGTCCTGCTATCGGGAGGAAGTGGTCTTGCTAGGACTGGATAATCGTATTTTTCAATGTTTGAAACGTAACTTATGGATGACCTATGTAGACCAAATATTTGTCTTTCTACAGCACGATGCTAAAAAGATTTTTAGAAGGGAGTGGAACTCGATTTTTTTATAGATTCAATGCAAGATTGAGAAAGAGGGGGGCCATAAGCTACCTTTTCTGAATATACCGGTATATAGGCATGAAAGCAGAACCCTCCAGACTGCCGTGTTCTGAAATGTTGCATGTTCTTCATATGCTGATGTAAAAAAGCTTTTGAAAATTATTTAAATTATAAACACAGCTTTGGAGCAATTAAACATGAATACCAAGATTCATTGCAAAAGGCAGTTTACAAATAATAAAAAAGAACATTTAAAGAAAACTTCAAAGGCAGTTGAGTTGTAATTGTCAGGTTAATGTACAACGCTATATTTTAAGCAATCCTTTTTTTCAAAAAAATCTTTGAAGTTGTATATACTTGCGATTTACAAGCAATAAAGTTATAATCCAATACGAATCATTGGAATTAACTGGCGCAGTATATGATGGTCTCAACGGCACCGTGGCTTAACGAATTATCTACGTGCTGTTAACGATAAACATTTAAAACTGTTTTCCAAATACGGCTGTTAACCGGACCGCTCTTGTGAAACCTGCCCCAAGTCTTTTCTAAATCTGCACACCTTTCTTCTTAATGATCATCTATCTATAGAAGTTATCTATTTCTATAAAATGCCTCATAGAAGACTTCTAGCAAACCTAGACGATATGGGATTTCGTAGTCGCCTTACTGACTTTATTATATCATACCTGTTAAATCGAAACCAATATTTTTAGTGGGGTCCTCATACGCAAGTGCTACCCCGATTGCAAGTGGAGTCCTACAGCGTACCATATTAATTCCTTTCTTGTTCTTATTGTATATAAATGATACCTCATCTATAGATTAACATTATCTATCTTTTATTTATGCTTATGATCTCACTTGCTTGTATTCTTTCTCTGCCTCTACGACTGAACGATGACTACAACAAATTCATTCGGAATTTAGTGCTCTTACGGTGTGGATCTCAAAATAGCTAATGGAGTTCTCACCTTCTAAGTGTCGCTACATACGTTCCTCATTTCACCATGTCTTCTCACCATTAAATGGCATAACTGCCATATCAAACTTACTGCCGTCAATACCTACCGTTAGCAGTCCCATTCTCGGTTCACAATGTCTTCTCACTGACACATGCTATTACTGCCATATCAAACTTTCTGCAGCCAATACCTTCTGTAAGCAGTTTTTTTTCCATGTATTCATGTCTACTCATCGATATATGTCACTACCTCGATATCTTACTTTCTTTTTCCAATACATACCGTTTGCAGTCCCTTCCTCATTTCAATATGTCTTCATTAGAAACGAAATGAGACAAATTAAACAAGCCTTTAATATTTCGATGCAGTCTATTCTTTGAATTTGTATCCAAGGTTGCTGTGGAACTGCTATGTTATGCACGTGAAAGGCACACTGAGGGTCACATAAACGGACACAGGAAATGGACGCGCCCACAATACATGCAGCTTTGTGATAAAATCGTAATATATTTAGTTTTCGATTAAGTTGCAGTTAGAGAAAAGGGATTATGTCAAGGGCTCTAGACTGGGTTTATGTTAACTGCATAGTTTGAGATTGAGAATATGGTTAACTCTAAGATTAATTAAACACTTCCGATTTATGGTAGGATTTTTTAAACCAGAAGACAGCTATTTGTTAAGCCTACTTGAAAATTATCCCAATACCATTTTTTTCTAAATATTCGACTGTTCTTCATTCCCAATTAAGGCTATACAAATCATAATTCAGATGAGAACTTTAAATTATCATTTTGAACATTGAGGAAGATGTTAAAAGGCAGATTTTATTAGTCCATGCATTAGGTATTTAATCAAACTTTAAGAGTTTTCTCCGATATCTTCAGTGCCCTGCATGAAGATGAGTTCTGGTTTTGACAATCATCATAGGGGCTTTTTCAAGGTGGAACGATTCCCCCTTTTAGGTTAGCGCATTAGCCCTGGTAGCTTTTCGACGCACTTTAAAAGAATCCTGTCAAAGCTGTAAGATTAATATGCCGGTGAGACTAAACGAAACGGTGTTCACGCCCATGATTCGGCTGCATGGACACGCATTAGGAAAAACATTAACAGATCAAGTGCATGATTCCCTCCAAAGTTGTTTATTTCATCAGCGGTTCATCAAACTACCCTGATGCAGTGAAACAGGAATCGGGGTGGGCGAAATATGAGCAAGGGTCTTCTTTTGCTATTCGCTAGCGCTGGTTAGACTTAATGAATTGGTGTGCGCACCCCACATATGATCAAATTAACAAACATGGGGAAAAAATTAACAAACCAAGAACATGAATTCCTTCAAAAAAATTCACTTAATGATAGGTTTTTCAAACTTTCCTGATGCAGGCAGGAGTCTTAAACATGCAGATTTTCAATTTTTACTTGGGAAATGCAAATCAGGTAAGATTTTATTGGTCTTACTGGCTATTGAGAAGGAGCGGAACACTAGCATATTTAGCTGACTTATTACTTGTGTAATTGGTAATAAGACGCAACAAAAGTGCAGTGGTTGGCATTTTTATTTTCCGGTCTTTATCACAGAAATTCATCTTCGATCGCGTGTGTGAAAACAATAACAACGTTAAGAAATAAGGAAAGGCTTAAAGTGTTCCAATAAAGTCCATGATATTGAGCATTCCTCTCACAGTAAAATACTTTCAAATCGGAAGTTTAATGCATGTGTGCTGAATCATACACCACCCTACGACACAAAATATTTTCTATGATATTTTCTTCGATTATGGATTTTTCAGTATCCCCTAGCACATTTCAAATATAATTATGTTGACTTATCTATCAATTGTTCATTGAGTTAATTCTAAGTTAATCGTGTAAGATCTCCCATATTTATTGAATAAATCAAATGATTCTAAATTATGTCATCGGATGCCTCATTTGTGTGATTGAACAAGCCTCATTTAAAGAAAGACAGTAGGAAGCATTTAATATCTAACAGGTTCCCGGATATAGTTTTTACCCTTATATATAAAATATTGTATTTTGGAATATTCTCTTGATCAACAGCCTGATCCCGTTTGAAGAAAATTGCATTCTTTGCGCGTATGCAAAACTTTGGATAACTACCTAGCAATTATCCTTGAAATTATCGTTGCATGTTATTTAATGTTTAAAGAAATTGGAAAAAAGTTTGCATGGATACAAAATAATTCTTGCTTATTTATTTAGTTAGTGCATAAAGGCCTAAAAAGGCCATCCAGATCAACTAGGTTTGTGACGGTTAGGTCGTTACCAATGTTACTATTGCAATGAAAAAAAACCGAAAAGGGGGATATCGGTGCAAACTTTTAAAACTGTAAATAATTAAGTGTCCTTAATATTCACAATCCATAATTGTCCATGGACTTCGTGAATCAACGAACGAAAACCCAAGGTATAGAATAAATGATGATATCATGGCCTTGGAGGAGATTTTGGGTGAAATAATAAGAGAAGATGAAAAATTTGGGTTTTTAAACTCCTACGACTAAGTAGTAAAGATTATGCAAACTTTCCAAGAAATACATCAAGGCCTTTTAAGGTAATTTTAGTATTCAAACTTCAGAGAGACCTTCTTATCAAGCGAACAGCAGGGGCAGTCCTCGATCACAGAGGTATTTTCGTTTAAACCGGACTACTCTTTACAAGAAAGAAATGAAATTGAGGGCGATAAAAGTGGAATTGGAAATGTTGAAAAAACAGGGAGAGAAGGGATTGGCAATAAGTAACTGAGTGATTTTTCGAGTTCAAAAACCCCTACTGTGGAAAATGCTCGTCATTCTGACAAAAATCTCACGGTAGGAAAAATAATCCAATGCAAATAAATCTACAAAAAATCAAGTTTAGTTGTGGAAATATGCCAAGTTTCTTGAATATGGATACATCCTGTTCTATGTCGGTCCAGCTGTCGCAAATGAAGAAGGTGGCGTCATAGCCGGCTCGCAACACACAAATAACAAGCCCTAGAAACTACCCTGATGCAGCGGAACAGGAAGTGTGGTGGGTGTAAGATGTGCAAGTCATAAAGTGTGCAAGGTCTTCTTTTGCTGTTCTTTAACTCTCGTTAGACTTAATTATCTGGTGTGCGCAACCCACAGTTGATCAAAGTCACAAGCATTGTGATGAACAGTAACAAATCAAGAGCATGAATTTCTCCAATTTTTGACTTAATAAAGCGCTGTTCACACATTCGGGATGCAGTTTAGCAGAAATAGGGAGGTGAAGAGAATGGCAGGATTTCGCAACGTTTAGGTTTTCAATTACTTCTTGGTCAATGCAAAGCGTGTAAGTTTTCCTTGGTCTAACTCGCTATTGAGAAAGAGTGGCACACCAAATAATCAGTATTTTGATAAATGATAACGATAGTGTGGACTGCAAACAAGCATATATTTAGCATATTTATCTGTCACGCCGTAAGCGAAGGATGCCCAGAAAATATCTATATGCAGTTGACTTTTAATAAATACGAAAATTTCAGCCGAAATGGCAGAAGGTTGACATTTCTACGCAACCTCCTAGGTAATATGCGGCCAGACGATTGTCCATTTGCAATCTTATAAATGGC
>WEDG01011412.1:0-10459 GCA_017591395.1 Schistocephalus solidus
TATGAGTGTCAGAAAAGCCATTGTGTACCGAGTTTGGCTAAGGAGACACTATGCTAATTGTTTTAACTCTAACTTGACTTATACGCTTTGCATTAGTTGGCGTTGGAAGTTATATAGCTTGGGGTTCCACTGAGGAGACGGTATGATGATAAACATCTGGTTCGAGCTGTGTTTTGGTCTGAAGTTCCACGTCTTTACATAAGTGTAAGGAATTAGACCTATAGATACTTTCCAGGTGAGCAAATTCAGTTTACTTCAGGGTTTTCGTAGAACTGAATTTAGCTTCGGTTTGAATAGAAAGTCACTAACACTATTTATTTTCGCTTCTTAGGTTATACAAGGTAAACTATACGTTTAACCAAGTATATAAGTTATTGGATTGATGTGGGGATTTTACCGAGTGGAATATTCCGGATAATGATAAGCACGTTTAGACCTCAACGACCTCTAATGGGAACTACGTATATGATCAAAGTTCCATTTATGATCATATTCCAGCTCATTTTAAAGATTACAGAGTCTAATAATAGAGTTGACAACGTAAATAGATGTTCATATTTGTCAATAAAGTTTTGCAGACGCAGATGCAGCAGAGAGATCTATTTTATCGATAGTAACTGCATCCATCCTTATTTCTAGTATCAGATACGTGAGATTTAGACGGTTTGATACCACAAATTGGGAGCTAGGGTAAAGAAGTACACACTTTTTATAAGTTAGATTATAATTGAGCGGGAAAATATCTCAATATCTTCAAATAATGCAATTTAAACTTATCTTAGAGTTGAGATTTAAGCGATTGTACACAGTTAGGCTAAAGTGTTATTAAAATTTTGTATTTATAACCTTTAAACAACTAAATATACCTGTGGTTGTTGTATTTTACCGTAGGCGGAAATATTTAGTCTCATACTGCTTCACCTGACGTAGCCTAACTTGCCGTCCTTATAAATCCACGTTAAAAAGTAGAATTATAAAGCTTGAACATAGAATCTAAGTTGAAATTTGACAAAATTATCCATTTTTATTGTCAATATCTAAACCAGTTTGAAATCTATATTAGGATAATTTTTTACCCTGCGTATCCTGCATAGATGCACTCATATTTCGGCGAAAGATGCAACCATCAACCCTTACTCGTCGTAATCTACCTGCCTCGGGACCCAAGCGTTGCTTTATTTCATCTAGAAGTCTCCACATTGACTCAAATATGCAACCCATAATTAAAGCTTAACAAATAGATCTATCCGCATTACAGAACTGTAATGACCTAATGATGAAGTTTGGATATTTTATCTATACTCGGTAACCTGTCCGATGGTAACCTATCTGATGTTCCCTCTTACGATTGCAGACGTCTCGACTCGCTTGTTCACTTGGTTGCCAGTGAGGCGTTTGACAGACAGAAACATAATCATAACTTTATTTTAAAAATGCTCCCATACACTGACACCCAGCTGACGTTGCTATGAACTTTTTGTACACGGGTGGTTTTAACTACAAAATAGTGAAAGCGAAATGCCTCCCTTCGCGCTGCAAGAATCTTCCTATCTTAGTTAAAAATTTTCTCCAACAATTGAGGTGGACTATATTTTGCTCAAAAAGGTGGCACTTCTCGCTATTTGGAAATGAGAAGATGTTTTCTTTGTCGAGATCTTACGCCAATTGCGTGAATAAATGGGTCTCTCTTGTCGAATATATCATAAACTTCTCAACCTTATATTCACAATTCTGGTCTTATTCCCACTAACCTCAACGCACCGGTTAATTCATCTCCTCAGATGTCCAGTTCGGTCAGCCCCTCCAATCCACCTTCTACGTCGTTTCCCTTCTTGACCGACTAATTCAATTTCTGGTGCTTTTAGCCCATCTGTAATGTCCGCAACTCCAACTAAATCATTTATACCGGCTAACCCATCTAAAGCACTTAAGACGGACAGCTTCTCCTCTTGAACGCCGTTCTCCAGTCCTCTACGTCAAATTTCCCGAGCGATTCCGTATAAATAGCGTACTTCAAATACAAAATCCACTTTCATCTTAATTTAAAGACAACATATTTAACACTCCACAAACTAGCTCGTCCCATACCCGCACGGGTCATCGTATATTCTCAATTATATCACTTAAGGCAGGTCACCTGAAGGCCGTAAATCCAACCCAAAAGGAAAAGCAAGGTAGCACAGTTCTAACTAATCACATGCTGCCTTCTCCAACACTAACCAAGCCGCACCAACAGGCAAGTAACCCTAACCATGTTAACCGATATGCAAGACCCGACTTCCCAGCACTTAATTCTTATAGCTACTTGCCCTATCCCACCAGCCCCTTTATTTCCATCAAACTTTCCCTTTCCGTTTTATTTACCATCAGGCATATCCTTGTCTTAACCCTATGGTGGTTCGATACTGGAAAGTTATATTCATACATATTTTGATATCCCTCTCTAACTTTTGTTACTGACCTTTCTTATTCCAATAGTTCTGGCACAGTGGGCAGATACTATCCAAGCCACAATAAAATCCCAGTTAATTACCCAACATCAAATCTTTGTTTTAACTAACGATAACCCTTGTTTGGATACTTGAACTACACTAGATTTCATATTACTTAATGCTAGGTCTGTTAAAATAAGATGGTCCAACTCAGACCCATTGCTTTCGAGTAAATGTCCGATGTTTTATGTGTAACTGAATCTTGGACTTATCCCTTAACTTCCGACTCTTTGCTTGTCATAAACCAGTATGATCTCTACAGTCAAGACCGCATTAGTAAGCGTGGTGGTGGGTGTCTTCCCGTTCGATCTAGTTGTCACGTCATTCTCTGGTAATTACTGCTGCGCATCTATTATCCTTTTGCACCGACAAAAGGTGATTCTCGGATGCATTTACAACCCGGCTAATTTATCATCCAATGATGATGCAAAACTTTGTGAAATTTCTAAATTTATTTCGGAGTCCAATTTTTACATAAAAATAATCACTACAGATTTTTAATTTTTCCTAAAATTGACTGAATTTTAAACTGTTGTCCACCCAGACTTCAGCCTTTCCTGGATACCATTAATTTTTCTAATCGGTCCCAGCTTGTCCGTTCTTCAACGAGAGACAAGTATATTTTAGACCTGATTTTCCTAAACGAAATTGCCCCCCTCTTCGTTACTTTTAAGCAGAGCTTCTTCCAACGTGATCATAAATTAATTCACTGTTGCCTTCCGATTGTCTCTTCGAAAAAGGCTAGCGCCATTTGTACCTATCATTCCTTTTACCTCGCTGACATTAGCATAATTAATAACTGCTTTGACTCATTTGACTGGCAGAATCTCTCCTCCATGAACGATGCAGCAAGTCTTTGTGACTTCATGTCGGTCGTTTCAACTACCATCCGGGAATTTAAGCCAACCGAAATCGTCAAGCCCTTCGCTTTGGAATCCACTGTTACTCACTTACTTTTGCGAAGACTAACAAAATTGAGGAGGCAGTTAAAAGATCAATCTACTATTGCGTTATCTGTGTATCTAAGGATCACAGAGATTTTTGAATAAGCCTCTAAGATTCGTCTTGCACGTGACCGACAGTGGGAATCTTGCGCACTCAGTGAGCCGAACTCTGCAAAATATGTTGCTCAACTGTTCCTTCGTCGATCCCACTCTAACCGAGGATATAAAATTCCTCCATTAATAAATGAAGATAAGAAGTTCGTTCTCGAAGACTCTACAAGGCCGAATTGTTTAGGGCTTTCTTTGCAATTCATCTTACAATGGGATCTGAACCGTTTCCGACGTTTTAGTCAATCTCATAAAATATCATCAGCACCATTGATTCATACTTATTCTTTCTGTCTTCGAGTCGGTACCTTGTTCGACCGTATATAATTATCGTGGCGTTCACAAAACCCCGGCTCCAGCAAGAATTCTTGAAAAATTATTTTCAATCAAATTTACAAGTTTTGCATAGAAAATAAGCTTCCAAACGATTTGCAATATGGTTTTCTATCAGGAAGATCATGGAAAGCTTAACTTAACCTCACCAGCTTTTTTCGTAATGAGCAGCAGTCAGTGGTTGTTCAGTTTAGTTCAGTGTATTTGAGGAAAATAGGATAACGACTTTGAAATCCCTATTTGTTACATAAAGTTGGAAGAATAAGAAGCAATGTAAAGAAGATGCAGTTAAGTGAATGCAGGCAGATCTACGTGGTACACTGATATTTTTAAGTTTAAGTAGTCACATAGTGTTCGTGGTGCTGCAACCCCATGACTCGGAGAAAGGACCATCGGTAATTTAAGTGACCCTCTTGAAACTATATTTTCGCTACCTCGGGTCGCCCATGAACTATGATGTCTCCTTATATCACCAGTCATCCAACCGATGACGTCATTTGGACGTACACATTCGGTGATTCACAGTCTAAATACTACCGTTTCTTTGGATACTTACCATCATCAGAATTTAATTCTGGATCCTAAGATGCTGAGGACTTAAGTTCATTGACGCATTTTCGTGAGATTTTGTTTCATACGCCTAAGTGATCAAGAACGAATCACCTCGACTTTTCATTATCTCATTCTGAAACGCTACTACCGTATTACCCTACTCTACCACCTGACCATTTTTTCCTAAGCCGTTTTTTCTCCTACCTTATATTCAAAAATGAAGGCTTATTGAACTCTGCCTCCATTTTTATGGTAGGAGTTTTTTTCACTGCCTATTTTTTCTAGTTCACCATTAATTTTAAAACATCGCTTACTGTTGACATAGCAGGACAAGTTATGTATTTGTACATTTTATCTGCACACATTGTCATAACTTTATTTCGTTACTAATGTTTGCTTAGACAGTGCCTTGCCGGTGCTTACCAAATATAAATTCTAAAAAAATAAATTTAAATAAATATGTATGTCAAGCCGATGTTCGAATGTATCCACAGATTGGGACATAACAATCGCCTCAGGTATGTTATTCCACGGTTACACGACATGGTTGGTGAAAAAAATACTTCCTCACATCCAATCTTTCATGGGGCACACTTAGTTTGAATATATGCCATATGAGATTATTCGTAGATGCAAGTTGGATAAAGTCCTCACATAGGAGGGCACAATCCATGCCACGCACGATACGGAAGATTTGTATCAAGTCTCCGTGCAACTGTCTTTAACTCAGAGGATAGAGCTTTAGGTTATTTAAGGCGAATCTCATATGGCAATTCACCTTAACCTCTTGCTAATTTTGCATCTCGCCGCTGTACGCTTTGAGCACGTTGTTGTCCTGTTGGGTCCACGGTCGCCAGGCTTGGATCGCATTTTCAAGATGTGGCCTTACAAACGTACCAAAGACTTTAGAAAATCAGTCTTCATCGAAAACTTTTAATGCCCGATTGATAGCGTACAGCATTTAACTGGCAGATTTAGCCGCCTTGCAACGTTGCATAAAAGGCTTTAGGTTGTCTTTCATCCAAACGCCGAGATCCTTCTGTGTGTGCTTCTTGGAGTGGCATACCGTTCAAATAGTGATGTCGCCTATCAGTGTCCTGATTTCGATTTTCCAGACGAAGCAAGGCGCATTTGTTTGAGTTGAAGGACAAGAGCCATTTGCGGGACCATTCGTCCAATAAACGAAGATTTTCTTCGAAATCATCTCCATCGGCAGCATTATGGATATATTCCCAGATTTTTATATTAACCGCAAACATAGAAAGGTCACAGTTCAATTCCTGTACACAATCATTAATGAACAAGAGAAATAGGATCGGTCCCAACACTGAACCTTGTGGGACTCCACTCTCCATGACTGTGCGCTATGATCTTGATCCACCTACACAGACCACTTGGGAACGACCAATGAGAAAAGTTTCAACCTAAGTAAGGAGTTTACTTCTAATACCAAACATTCACAACTGGTAAAGGAGACGCTGGTGTGGAACACTATCGAATGCCTTCTGGAAATCAAATGTAGGCCACATTCTCCCCCATTATTTAACAGTACTCCTTACGGTAACATTTTTCCAAAACAATTTTTTCCATTTTCAAATCTTATTATCCCCCCATATTATTCCAATATTCATCAAAATCCTATTAATAGGCCTCCTATTTTCGTTAACGCAGAAAATAGCCTTCCTCTCAATGGATACCACCCAAATCAGTTTCTCTGCAATAATCCTTATTTAGTTAGCAGAAACAGCTAAGTTAATTGTAGACAGCAACAATTTTACTTTCCGTCCGCACCTTCCTCTCTACAGTTTACTTCCCCACCACCAAGTCTTTCTTTTTTATAAGTAACGATAACCCTAGATTGGATACTCAAACTACGCTAGATGTCATATTACTAAATGCTTGATTTGTTTTAAATAATATGGCCCAACTGGGAGTCATTGCTTTCGAGTTAATGCCTGATGTTTTATGTATAACTGAATCTTGGACCCATCCCTTAATTTCCGACTCTTTGCTTGTCATAGACCAGTATGATCTCTACCTACAAGACCACACAAGTAAGCGTGGTGGTTGTTGTCTTCTTTATATTTAAGCTTCATTAAAAGCACTTTCATGTCAGTCGTTTCAAATAACATCCTGGAATTTGTGCCAACCAGAATTGTCAAGCCCTACGCTTCGGAATCCACCGTCCCTCACTTTCTTTTGCCAAGATTAAAGAAATTGAGGAAGCAGTTAAAAGATTGATATACTAGCTCGTTATCTGTACATCAAAGGATTGCAGAGATTTTCGAATAAGCCTATAAGATTCGTCTTGTATGTAACAGACAGAGGGAATTTGCGCTTTTTGCTAGCCAAATTTTGCATGATCTGTTGCTCAACTCTTCCGCCGTCGATCCTGCTGTTAATGAGGTTATGAAATATCTCCATTACTAAATGAAGCTAAGAACTTCCTTCTCGAAGACTCTAACAAGACAGAATTGTTTAGTGCATTCTTTGCAAATCATGATACGATGGGATCTGAACCGGTTGAGACGTTTAAGGCATCTTCATGTTATCAGCACCATTTATTTCTCCATAGAACTAATTCGGAAGCAAATAATGCGTCTGATCGCTTTCGGACGTAAATAATTATCAAGGCGTTCACAAAGCCAGCTATAGCAAAACTTATTGGACAAAATTATTTTAAATCAAATTTTCCACTTTTGCTTTGAAAATAAGCTCTTAAGAATCTCGCAATATGGTTTTCTACCTGGAAGATCATGCAAAATGTGTCACTTAGTTTTTCTTAACCTCGTCACATCCCTTCGTAATGAGCAGCAGTCTGGGATTGTGATCTACTTTGACCTGAGCAAAGCCTTTGACAAGGTACCACACAGACGTCTTCTGGCGAAACTGGAAGCCCTCGGCATCCGGCTTCCTCTCCTTGACTTCATGGGTTCCTACTTGTCTTACCGCAGCCAGAAGGTCTTAGTAGGTAATAGCTATTCGAGGCCTCAGCCGATCACGGGTGGCGTTTTTCAAGGCATGGTTCTAGGTCCCCTTGTTTTCATTCTGTACATAAACGAAATTTCAACATTTCTCACAAATTCACAAAATTTCGTTAACGCTGATGCTCTCAAGTGAATTTATTCGTTTTCTAAAGACACTGCCAATAGTTGCGTCGATAAAATCAACACTGATCTACTTATGCTTTCACGTTGAAGCTGTACTTGGCAGATGAAATTTTCTCCATCCAAGAGCAGTTTCATGTGTTTTGGCGCCGCTAAGCTACCTGGACCCCAAGTATTTCAAAAAAGTACACTTTTAGAACGATCAACCCTAAAAGACTTAGGTCTCAGTTACACGAATAAGCTAGCATTATCGCCTCATGCAGATCGAATTTCTGCAAAGGCTGCACAGATATGTGGTTTTATATCACATATTTTCCTTCCTATCCTAGAATACTGCTGTCCCCTCTTTGGGCTGATGAATGCCTCTGACTGCAGTAAGATTGAAAAAACTTCAGAGGGTTTTTACTTGAAGACTATATTCTCTTCCTGGATCCTGTATCTCTTATACGGATAGATGCCAGTTAACAAACATTAAATTTCTGTGGGTTAGAAGACTCGAAGCCAGTCTCTGCTTCCTGTTTCGCGTTAACTCAAGCCCAAATCTCCCACGAATTAACGCTCTCACTCCGGTGGATGGACCCTATGCCACTTGTAATTCCTCTATGATCATTTCACTAACCCGTAGTTCCACAGCTAACCGGTCTCAGTTTTTTGCCTCTAAATTTGCTTTTATATGGAATAATCTCCCACTGCAAATTAGGTTGTCGTCTACATTAGCTATTTTCAAAACCAAAGTACGCAAACATTTAACTTCGGAAGATATAAAGTCCTTATTGTCTGTTTCCTTCCCAAACTCGCAACTTTTGGATTTTGAAAAGGGTCCTCCTGGTATTTGAGGAAGTTCCCTTGATATTATATTGGTCTCTTATTATATTTCCATAATCCTCTGCAGAGTCAATCTTTGCATTTAATTTTTCTTCCCCTCCTTTTAAACTAGCATTGCCAACTCTTGATGACCTTGATACTTTCCTCCGAATTTGTAACCCTGACGATAGTCTCCAGGTTCTGTTGATGATCGAGGCGGGTTCTGATGGTTTCGCCTCTTGGGTGATGGACTATGCAGTCAGCAAGGTCGCATCTTAATGATGATCTCGTGATCTCTACTGCCCCTTCTTCGTTTCAACCATGTTGTCTACGATGAGTTCGTCTTCTCTCACCTCCACTGGTGCTTATAAACAGTAGCTCTGACTGCTATATTATCTCTCACCCGACAAGGAGCTTTCCGAACCCTCATACGTTGTCAGCAAAATCACAATACTATCCCATTGCATTTAGGTATAATATTTTGGAAAAATTGGCGGCTCGCCGAACTCCGCCTCCAATTTAACCCTAGGAGTTTTTTTACTGCTTCTTTTCCAGTTCACCGTATATGCCAAAATCGTTGACTTTTGTTTTAAAAATGGCAAATCGTTTTGAATCGGATATGTTTACCATACTACTCATTTCTGCTGTTCATATGGATGATCGCATAGTGCAGCAATTATCCACTTTGTATTTATTAAAACCACGGTACTACGTTTGTAATGATGGGGCCCTCTGAGCCTTAAATATACAATTTATTTATTTATGCACAGAGTAAATGACTGTTCAGGTGGGCTTTTGAATTTGAGCCGCCATTTTTGTTTGCTCTCCATTCACGAGGAAATTTTCTGAAACTGTACACTCCTCTACCTATTTTTCTTTGACATTCTGTCTTTTTACGTTTATTTGTTTGTCTGAACTATGTTTATAAGGTCATCTCTACACTTCGCTAGCACCTTTTTGAATTAACGTTAACTGAAAAATTTACCGAATAATTTCCATGAAGCCAGATTTTGCACTTTCAGCTAACTTGTCGGATGTGTGATTCTTCCGTGCTCACATCTTCACGCTTTTATTAACAAAACCCTGCGCAGTGGAAAAAATACCGCTGCGGCTGGCAACTCGCTTTGAAGCGTCAAACGAAAGACAAGCCGTCATTTCCAGGCTTTCTTTCAACAAATTGTCGTTTGATCTTCGACAAAACTCATGACATGGAGTTACTTTTGTTGAAAAAAGGACATAGAAATACTCAAGTGATTTGTCTTCAAGAGACATGGTTAAACCGTGACATTGACGCATCCCTAACAGCACATGGCCCCGCCAGTAGAGGGGGCTGAGAGGGGGCATATGGGGCCAGATGGGGCCAGAAAGGGGCCAATCAAATTCGACTTTCAGGCCATTTGTAAAATATGGTTTGGCTTCTTGTAAAGACTGGAATAGGTGTTAAATTTTAAATTTAAACCAATAAAGGTAATATTTTTATAAGATAAAATACTGTTTAAGCCTAATTAAAGGGTACTTTGATTAACTGATTTTGGATGGTTTGTTTAAGTCAGCCATTTAGACGCCATTTGTCTACTAAGCGCGTGCTGGCCTGCCGTGTTACTTGTACGACTGACCTGTTGTTCTCAAAGCTGCTGATACTAAGGTTTGTAATCCAGAGGCCTGAAGATGTTTTATAAGATAATTAGCCACCTTTTGCATTTTAAATTTCATTTCTAGTTACGTATGATCTTGTTAAATGTAAAATATTAACGGTTAATTTGGTTGCTTACTAAATCTTATATGTGCCCTCATATCATTTTTATATTGTGTTCTGCTGTCCGTGCACAGTAACCATGAATCATAAATATTACGGAATAAAGAGGTGCACCATGTATAGGCGGTATTGCGTGCTATGCAGGCGTATCATGCTGCTAGTGAAGTTTCACATGATCCATTACCGTCTTCGTCGTTAGCGTCATATCTCTCACTGGAGCCTCAAATGCCCGAACTCTTTCCCGAGGTTTCAAATGGTAGGTTTTCAGACAACGTTATTCTGTGTTGGGCCATCTGGCCCCCTGGGCAAGAGGGGGCCAGGCGGGGCTGGTGCTCGTAGGGATAGCTAATTAGCCCCCGTATT
>WEDG01011413.1:0-67588 GCA_017591395.1 Schistocephalus solidus
TGGGAGACCCAGTGAGGAGCCAAAATCATCGTTGATGCGTCACGCAGCAGGAAAAACCACGGTGAAACAGGTGTCTGGGCTTTAAGCTAGTTCCCACACCCGAAGGACGTTATATCGTATTTGCCATATAAGATTCATACTACCTGTAGTTCTATTTGTTAGCAGAATGGATATTCTATGGTTTTCCACCGTGGTTGATTGTTTTCTATTCAAAAATACTTTGATATTTGAGATCTGACCCTAAAAGAGTTGTCCCGGTAAATTAACTCCATGTCGTGCCCTTAATAATTTCAGAAATTATGTCCTTGTTTATTCTCTGGAAATCGTATACCAGATACCGCGGAGAGCCCTCGGGGGCCCAGTGAGGAGCCGAACTCCTCGGCGAAAACACATCCCGGCTTTAAGCTTGCAACTATGACGGAAGTCTTTGCCATATAATATTCAAACTACTTGGAGTACTGCTTGTTTTTAGAATAGGCATTGCATGGTTATTCCTCAACAGAGGGTAGCCGATTGAACCCGCGAACATGAGCAACGCGTAAGGCAGCACTAGAGAAAAAATTTAGTAAACTGCCTGCGACGACGTCATCCAAAAACGCAAAACTGATGCACAACCTGTTGTCAAAGGAACTGTCGGAGGAGCAAATGCACGTGTTAATGCATGAAGCCCCGTTCAACACAGCCAATGCCAGACCTGCCAACAGGGATTGCAGCAGTGGAATCCTTCCTCAGCCAGACGGAAGCAACAGACGAAGCATATAACCATATTTCCCATCAAGTGTCATTCCTCCTCATGGTTCACAGACCGCGCGACGTGCTTTCCGAGGTCGAACGTGATGCACTTAAGGAATTCAGGGCTGAAAATGACATCGTAATCGTGCCTGCGTTCTACGGTCGTATTGGACAGGACAGAATATATCCAAACAGCCAAAAGCTTGTAGGAAGACCGTCAGTCCTAGGTCCCATTCGCATCCAATCCCAGTAGAACGCTGACACGTGAGATCAACGCAACGCTGTGGGCAATGGAGAACTCAGGTGCAATATCAACGCTCAATAGATGCATGACGAAAACACAAGAAACAGCCCTATGTCAGAAGTACGGCATGACGACTTTGCAATATAAGATTCATGCTACATGAATTACATCTTTTTTTGTAGTATTGGCATTGCATGGTTATAACACAGTGGTGGACCGTCTCAAACCGAATGTTCATTTAAATTTCCGGACTGACCATAAACGTCGTTTGTCGGTCACGTACTTCCACGTCCAGCACTTTATAAATTAAGAAATTTATGTACCGGATTATTTTCTGGAAATCATATACCATAAACCGCATGTATATGCTGCCGTACACAAAGAGGTGCCGAAACAATCGCTGCTGCGTCAAGCAGCATCATAAACATAGACGAAACACATAGCTGGGCTTTTAGATAGCATCTATGTCGGATATACGTTATAACAACTTTGCCGTATAAGTTTAATAATATTTGAAGTACTAATTGATTTGAGAATGGGCTTTGCGTGGTTTATCCTCAGTGGTTTACTGCCTTCACCCCTTATTTTCATTGAAATGTCTGGTCTGACCATAACACATCATGTCCCAGTCACCTTACTACCTGTCCTGCAATTAATAATTTTCAGAAATTTCCCCGATAATTCTCTGGTTTTAATATACCATAAACCACATAAAGAGCGTTTGGGGTCCCAGAGACAAGACGGAAGTATGGCATAACAGCTTAACCATATAAGATTAATACTACTTGCAGTACTACTTGCTTGTAGAAATGGCATTTCATGTTTATTTCATTGTTGCTAAATGACTTCCACACAATTTTGATAGAATTTCGGTTCAGACCCTAAAATGTCATGTCCTGGTCACTTAAATACATCACATAGAGAACGCTGGGGGTCCAGTTAGGTGCCAAACAACGCGCTGATGACTCGCACAGCAGCAGAAACATTGGCGAAACTCATGTCTTGCCTTTTAGTTAATAATTTTTTTCCGAATAGCGGTATAACGAATTTGCCATATAAAATTCACACTGCTTGAGGACCTACTTGTTTGTAAAATAAGCATTGGGTGGTTACTCAGTTCTCGGTCACTTAACTCCATGTCCTGCACGTAATAATTTCAGAAATCGTTTTCTTGATTATTCTCTGGACTTTTATCTAGTACCTATGTCGGAAGTACTGTTTAACGTCTTTGCCATATAAAATTCATACATCTAGTTTTGTAGAATGGAAATTACGTGGTTATTCCACAGTGGTTTACTGTCTTCAACCAAATTGTTTATTGAAATTTCGTTTCCTGAACTTAGAAAATTCATATCCGAATCACCTGAATCCATGTCCGACTTTTAATAATTTCAATTCATATATTTTGTTAATAGATCGGGCATTGCATGGTTATTTCACAGTGGTTGGAATTTCGTGTCAGACCATAAAAAGGCATGTCTTGGTCATTTAAATCCATTTCCTGCTCTTAATAATTTTTATAAATCATTTCCCCGATTATTTTCTGGATTTCATATACCGGAAACCCGGTGTTCCAGTGTGGAGCCGAACCCCTCGTTGCTGCGTTACGCAGTACCAGAAACATCAGCGAACCACGTGTCTGGCCTTTGAGTTAGTACCTACATCGAAAGTACGGTAGAACGTCTTTCTCATATTACATTCATACTGCTTGAATACTACCTGTTTATAGAATGGGCATTGCGTGTTTATTCTATGGTGGTTGATTGACTTCGACCCCAAAATTCCTTGAAATTTCGGGCCTGACTTTAAAAAGTGGAGTTTGGTCTAACTGGCTACCAGTCACCCTTGTCTTTGCTGATAATATTCAAATGCGGAAGTTTCGCGGGTCATTGGTAAATGTTTCTTTATGATTTTGATTGTGTTTGCGATCCAATGATGTGAGTAAGTGGTCAAATTGACAAGCAACAGGTAGCGACAGTCCACAGACAGACGTCCCATCTGATGCTATTGTTACCCACCTAAAGTACCTGATAACGTACAGAAAGGACTTCTGCAACCGCCCGTAATCGAAATCTCGCTGAATCGCTCGCATAGTGCCCATCTGGTCGAATAGACAGTTCACACGCCTAACTAGTACTTGTTTGCGTGTGGACTGCTGACGAAGAAACATCGACCACTGCCCTTATTACGCCCAACTGACAATGACAATTCAATATAATGAATAAGGTCAGACTAGACTTCATCTGTAAATCAATAAAAATTCCAAATTGCCTTCCTATCTTGTGCAATACAGGCTACAACCACGATCCCGTATTTTTGGGTATGCAGACAGTTTCCGCATTTCCCACCCCCTTGGAAGCCGAAATCCCCCCGACCCTACCGCTTGTAACTTCATCGAGAAACGACCGATTGATCATCTTTTCTGCTACTGTTGCCACGCCCGGACAAAGTACAGTCGCTGATGCATGGAAAGGTGACCGAACTAACGGTAACTAGTTAAGTTTGGGCCTTTCACCAGGTGCACAACCGCCATGCGCTTGTGCATAGGATGCCTGATGAGCACCACGAAGACCAGAAACACCAAAGCCCCTTGGTCAACGAAGTTCACCGAAAGTGCATTGGCCTTTCTGATCCACCCAGCGGCGCACCGTAAGCGGGAGTAAAATAATGACACTTTAAATTGGGGCAACGAAAGTTCTAAAGGGCACAGGAGTGTTGCGGTTAGGGTTAAGTTTGCGATTAAGGTCAGAGTTGTGGTACGGGTCATCATTTTTCAAGGGCAGAGTTTATGTTTAGGGTAGGGCTAGGGTGAAGACTAAGGATACCGTTTAGTTTTACGTTAAGGTTAGTGTTAGGGATAAGCAAGGTTATACTTACCTATCCGGAAATTTACCATAAGTTCATCTATTTTAAACGGACGTGTCCTGTTTTGGCGGCCATAAAAGGCATCCCCGTAGTGACCGAACACTGTGACCAAGCTGAAGGCTGAACCCCTCGTGCAGGGCTTTTGAATTTGAGCCACCATCGTTTTCTGCTCTTCATTCGCATGTGAATCCTCTTAGATGTACGTTGGTTGGCCTATTTCACCCAGTAAATACCAAATTTTAAACCTATTTGTTTATTCGAACAACAAAAATGAGAGCAGCAGCGCACGACACCGGTACCGTTTTGAAAGAAGCCAAATTTGGTCGATATTTTGAGACGCATTCAAGGACGATTCTTCATGATGTCAATATATGCATTCTTCGGTCATTCGTTTGTGATCTCCCGGTGTTGTGTGGCTTGTGTTCCCAAACTTATTCACGGTGAATGGAGGATATTTTTTGCTGAAAGTTTTGGAATTTTAATTTTTAAATAAAGCTTAGCTCTCTCTCTCTGTCTCATACATGCACGTGCACACCAGTCGCTCTCTGGGCCTTGGCAATCCTGGCTGTCCCCACCAGCCAGTCGTCTTCAAGGCTGGCTCACACTTGACCTTGCTGGAGGCCCTGTGACGACCGCGCGATTCACACACTTGAGACATCGCAGACGGTCGGTCACGATCTCCAACTCTCCAGAGCCAAAATATTTCGCAAAATTATTGGGTTTGTGCAGCTAAGGCGTGAATAGAGTTTGATCTACAGGATAAATAACGACCAATGGAGAGGAAATTATGGTGGCTGGTTTCGGCATATAAGCCCTCATCAGAAATCCATAGCTCAACTTTAAATTTTAATCATGTGGGAGTTAATCTTTCTCTGTCCTTGTCAACTGGAAGCAGGGCCGATTGCCTACTGGTGAAAGGATACAGTTAACTCACAATGATCAGAAGAGCCCATGTTCAAAATGCAGGATGGCCCATTATTTGAGTATGGATACGACTGAATGACAACGGCTTATTAGTTTGAAATGACCATTTCAGCCTCTTTTGTCTTTAACAGATTGTGTGCTGCTTTAGTACTGGTTGCGATGCAAATGCCACCGATGGCTCGAGTTGGAATCACAAGGTGCAAGGGGATGAGCACACCCCGATCGGAAAACGTGCTTCCGATCTCAACCGACGGAACGTGGCTCAATGCTAATGCGTTAAACTCCTTAACGCGCCAGGCTCAAACCGCAGCTCTGCCAAACCTGGAGTTGGATATGCTGGCTGACGATGGCCAATTAGCCGGAAATGAACAAGGCAGTTCCCGTGGCCTGCACAAACAATTTGTTGTTATTCTACTGCCCACGAGGGTAGAGTTGCAGGGCACAACAGGGTGAAATCTTTCGCTTCTGTAACCAGGTCATTTATATATAGTACACGTAAGTAACATGTTGACAAAACTCACTATGTTCGGCTTAATTTACCTCAGGTTCTCATCGATGGCTGATCCTGAGCAGCCCAAAGAAAGATTTCTCTGTCATGAGGGCTAGGAAAGATTTACTTCGTCATATGTGTGTTCACCAAGGCCCTATCTGAGGGCATATTTTACGGAAATCAGGCAGTTGTTAAGGGCCCATAAAAATCGCAACTTCATCCTGTCAAATGCCATCAAAGGCAGTGGCCTACGATTTAGTTGAGGAGCAGCTCGGGTTTCTTTCGTTTAGACGACTTGAAATTCATTATGATAAAATGCTTTTTTATTTCCCGGAACGAGATATAATATGAGCTGTGTCTCAACTGTTATTTAACACCTTTAGTGCCAATAAGGCATGAAATATCCCCAATTTTGACGGATAGTTTTTACCATCCACCATGCACCCTGTGGGTTTTGGCTTTACTAACACACCTTTTCCGTGCACTCATAGCACAGGCTCTGTGATGTAGGATCTACCAATTATTAATTTTATTGATCATTGACCTATCGACAAAATGGTCAATAGGCTGACAATAGTCGCCTTCTCCCGATATTATGGTCAAATGGAATGGCTACATGTGCTTGGAGGCAACGGACGAGACGCCAACTCTTTCAGCAACGAAGGTAATCGAGAAGACGTAGATGCGATCGCTGTAACAAGGACTCTATTCGCCTGACATTTCGGATTCGCACGCGAACCCATCATCAGCAATAACATTAGATACGGGTAAGTATATGCAAGGCGTTGCAGTAGGTAGAAAATGCAGTCACTATGCTACTGCATACCCATTTAAAATTTATGGCTCCACTCCATGGAGGATGGTGCGATAATGGCTTGATAGCTAGTATTCCAGACGTTCATCACTGAAATTTCATCATCCGTTTTAGGTGTTGGCGTGATGATGGCCTGGCCATTTAGGTCACCCACACTGGTGCAAGGAGCAGTGTTCGAATGTGCGTTCCCAGGACGGCTAATTATTTTGGCCAAGCCGAGTATGGAGGGGTGAGGTGATTGCACTTGTTACTAGACTGGGGAGAGGGCACGTTAACTGTGATTCAAGCAGTTCAAACGACTTTCTACTAACGGGAGGATTGCGGCCTCTTCGAATTTGAACTTTTGACCGGATCACTTTGTCTTCTCTGTTTAGGTGCCAGTGGACTACTCAAACTAAGCCAACCATGGATTAGCTTGATGTGACGCCAAAACTGCCGTGCTATGTGCAACGCAATCGCTTGACAAGAAGTACATGCGATTGCTTGGGAAAGAGCGTTATTCACCTGACGTTTCGGATTCTAACGCGAACCCATCATCAGAGACAGTATCAGATAGAAGTCATTCATACACAGGGAGTTGCAGTGTTTATAGGATGAAGGTAGTTTGTTCAGAAAGCCAACAACTTACAACAGGGTCTCCAGTTTTATGTACCATGTGAAACAAACCCCGTTACAACGCTTACACGCGAAATAAATGCGACGCTGACCGTCCGACGAGTGGCTAAAGCCATGGCCCGGTTCAGTGGCCGTCCCTAGGTGCGCAAGTTGGGTGCTCCTCTCCGACCCATCGTATCGCTCAAAGGCACTCCAAAGTACGGAATGACAAAGGGGCTGTCTCGACAGCTCAAATTTCTGACCGCTGATGCGGACACCACAGTCAGCTCCTCAACACAATTCTTGCAGAAACTTAAAGGGGTAAGCCTCCTGCCAAGCGACGTCATGGTTTCCTTTGAAGTCACGTCCCTTTTTACTTCTATTCCGCAGGACATGGCAGTCGAGATAAATACAATGAAACGGAGAATTGCCTCGGACAGGCCCAAATCCTCTGACTCCTGAAGTTTTGTCACAAGACATACTTCACGTTTGACGGAACAATCTACGAGCAGGCGATTGGCACACCAATGAGTTCGCCGATTTCAGGACTCATAGCCGAGGTGGTCTTGCAACGGTTGGAGTCGTTGGTCTTCCGAAACCACAGACCGAAATTCTGGGCTGGCATTCAAAGAACGTTTCAACGCCATCTACCCGGAAATTCATTTCACGATGGAGTAGGAAAAAACAATCAACTGGCCTTCCTGGATGCCCTCGTTTGCCGCAAAGGTTGTGGTGGTCTGAAAACCAAAGTGTTCAGGAAAGCAACAAATACGACGCAAGTACTGAATTTCAACAGCAACCATCCTCTCAGCCACAAATGCAGTTGCGTAAGGGCGCTATACCATTGCGACGAGACGCACTGCTGTGAAATGGAAGACAAGGTTGCTGAGGTGCAATATCTTCGGAGGGTGTTCAGAGAAATTGATTACCCGTGCAACTTCGTCAACCAGTGCATGCGCAAACGGGATGAGCGACAAAATCTCAGCTAACTTAAATATTGGCGTGCGATGCCAAAACGTCAAAACGTATCGGAGTCTGTTAGCCGCTTTGTCGCGTGACTCGGAGTTGGAGTCGCACACAGACCGGAGGCCACCATTTGGCGTTAGGTAATGAGACAAAAAGAACCCACTGCCGCGAAATAAAACATCTGGAGTTGTTTATCAGATCTGG
This sequence comes from Schistocephalus solidus, assembly GCA_017591395.1. NCBI lineage: Eukaryota > Metazoa > Platyhelminthes > Cestoda > Diphyllobothriidea > Diphyllobothriidae > Schistocephalus > Schistocephalus solidus. The sequence continues at coordinate 7,834 of WEDG01011413.1, forward strand.
TACAGTTGAGGGCAAAGCAACTACGTCAACGAAACCAAACAACTGCTTCAGACGTGAATTGCCGAACACGCAGCAGCAGTGCGGCGAAATGACGCCAATTCTCAAGTCGCGGCTCAGTCAGCGAGAACCGGCCACAAATTCAAGTTTGACGAGGCTAAATTTCTCGCAAGAGCTGATAATCGCGAGGCCCAAGAGTTGCTTGAGTCATGATTTTCAGGCCCCCAGTCTATTAACAAGTAAAATGACCTACCCAACCCATATTCGGTGTTGAGACTCAGTTTGGCCAGAGCAATCGGCCATTCGAGGTGAACACATTTTCCAACGCCAGTGCCGGTGAGGCAGATGGCCGAGCAATCATCACACCACCCTCCAACACGGGTGACGAAATTTCAGCGGATAACTACCCACATGCCGGCCATTAAACAATTAACGCACCAGAGCGCAGTCTTCGTCGCTTGAGTGGGACCTGTTAACTGCCGTAGGCGTGCAGTAGCATAGCGATGGCATCCTGTAAATAGTGCAACTCGCTGTGTACGAATTACCCGTACCTGGTACTGTCTCTGAGGATGGGTTCGAGTTAGAATCCGAAACCTCAGGCAAATACAGCTCTTTTCCAAGCAATCGCATCTACTCCTTCTCAATTACTTCCTGGAACTCGAATTTTCGCTTGTATTGACAAGGGTAATCGCCCACGCCCATAAGCCGGGAATTGGTTGAAGCACCTACCCATTATAACTTTTGCTTGTTTACTTACCGCTTTTATCTCAAAAAATGGCCTTCTGTACGTGTTCGAATGGTCGGGTGAATAAAGAAACGCTTCCGGTGATCGAACAGCCTACTTTTTCTTTCTTTCTTTCTTCTTCTTCTTCTTCATCGTCGTCGTCTTCTCCCGTATATGCACTGATCCTGCGTTTAAAACCTTCGCAAAGGAGGAAGCCCGTCGCATGTCTCTAAATCAGGTCAGATAAGCGAATTGCACTCCTACTTCCGTTACGGGATTCTGCTCAGAAGCCAACCCAAAATATACCCTGTTGTGATGTTTTTATAATTCCCTAGAAATCATTCGTTACCTTGAAGTAAATCACGCTGAGCTAACGTTTATAAGCGCCTGATGAACATTTATGCAAATATTTCTGACGAATTCCATTAGCCACAGCGGGATAACCGTGTAATATTCATTCAACTACCGGCAGACTAACTGATCTACCTCGCTTCCAAGGCAATGGCACTCCCTGTCTGCGGGCCTCGGAGCTGCTTATTGTCTCGAGGACCCCGTGGCAACTGCGTCATGCGGGTCTTAGATCAGTTTAACTGAAGCGAGCATCACGTCTTAACTGACGTGTCTCGAGGCGGACTGCTGTCTTAATGACCGTGCGAGCAAAAAGTGGGGGCGCCTGTTAGTCTGCTGTTCACACCTTGACGACCGATTGTGACACCAACCGTGCGGGCAATCAGGTAACTACCTAAACCAGCGGCATGCAACATCGACCCAAGGCTGAAAGGACACTTCCGCAGTTTATCAGAGTAGACTTGCGGCTGTGCTCATCACCCTGGGATTATGCTGATATACCTAGCGGTTGAAGGCGCCTAAAATGATAATCTAGGAAATAATTTATTATTTCTTCCATCTCGCGGTTGCCTGACACTTTAGAAGACTCAAAGTTTGATTAAACAAACTCCAGGCGCTCAGTCGACACCCTGTTGTGTAATATAGAACCTGATTAAGTCGCTATTCGCTCATTTGATTAAAAGTGCCGTCTACAAGGTAATTGAGATTTAAGCCTCAGGTAAGTTGAGGTTTGTCGTGAATTCCGATCTTATTGACAATTTTTAATCTGTTGCGAAAGTGGGTACTTTGCCGTCTTAAAAAAGTTGGTTAATAAATAAAGAACTACAAACATGCTTGAGTCTCTGTTGCATAACTGAATGAGAAAAGTATCAAAAAGCTACATAATATGAAAGCACGGTAACTAAAGGTGGACTTAAATTTTTGTTTCATTGTTTAGGGCAACTTTAAACCACTTTATCCGTTACTTTTAGAGACACCCATATGCCAGTGGTTAGTCCTAGCGTCTCGACTGAGATAAACTACGCCCTCCGATTGGAAAAGAAACCGAAAATGGAAGCATTTCAAGCAAACAATCCTGAAGTTCTTTTGCTACAACGACGCGATTATTTCTCTCTCATCTTACGCGTCAGTCGGAGTAAATCTTTCCTCAACTGACGACTTCCGATGATGGTAGTACGGATAACGTCGCCTAGCTGGCGGGCATATCTGTGGTGGATCACACGTTACAGCCGACTGCGCTAATTCGGGCAATGAATGTTGGACTCGGTCGCAGAACACGCTCATTTCAGTCGTTCGAATCTCCTCACTAAACCTCCCCAATCTCCACTCTACTGTATCAGATGTTGCAACTGGTGAAATTACAGACGCTGCCTAGTTTCTAACGCAGTATCGACTCAGAAAAATTTGCCCACTGCTATTGGCTACAAGTGAATCTGGTGTAGGCGGGGCCCAGCCATTACAAGTGCACAAAAGAAGGCGATTCCCGTTTTTAAGCTGTGACCTAAATGCTGATTGGTTCATTGAAGACAGACAAAGAGTATTCGATTAATGCAGTAGAAACCACGGCCAATCAACTATCAGCAGCTTTTACTCTAGTCCTTCTTAAAAATGGCCAACATTTTGCTAGCAAATGTATTGGGTGTAACAATGCCCCCATGACGTTCACTTGACCAAAAACGCTTTTATCAGCAAACCCTACATCGAAGGTGGATGCAGTTTCTTATTGGATCGCTATTCTTATCTGGCAACCATTAGCAATAGAACACGGGTTCGCAAAATGTATGTTGCCATTAAGTTCTGAATGTTTTGCATCTCCTTTTCCCCTTTCATTCCAGAGGAAAAAGGCTTTAATAGGCACATTTATCAACCCCACATCCAAGTCCACGCCAAAACAATTCTCGTCAGTTGGCTGAAAAAAATAAATCAGGAGCTTGGGCAATAGAAGGATGAAATTCCACCCGTCCCACAAATTATTGGACAAAGCCATGCACACCTGGCGCCCCATATTTCTCCACCCCTTCACATAGAAACGGGTTCAGGTGGGGATATTTTAACAAAATACAAAAACAGTAACAGTGGGTATTGTATTCTGGTTTTTCGGAAGAGATTTGCCTTCGGATTTAAAAGAAACATAGAAAAAACCGCCATACCATTGTGTATAAATTCAACTTTCTGGATTTTTATAGTTAAGTGCAGACCGTTTTCGCAAAATCATAACCTCCAAAGTCAATATTGCTTATCGAAGTATGAATTAGAAGTTGGTGAAAAAAATGACTTACAGTTGACGTTTTATGCCATGCAATGGTGTACGAAATTATGAAATATGTTTTCGATCAGTGAGAATTAATAAAGAAAAGTTGCAATACTGGTTCACCATATTTACCATCGTCTGCAAAAATTAATTTCGTAAAAATTGACTACTTAATAGTGGGGCTTTTACCAATTAATTCTCCGTACCCATATAAATTAAAATATACGTTATAGAAAACAGGCACAAAAAATCTTCTTTTTGAATGGATTTCATGTGACTTCGTAAAGAAAGGGCATCGTTCGGTTGTTAAAAATATCTTCTTATAATATTTTAAATTTCCTGTAGTGTCAATTTATGAAGCCTCATGTGAACCATGTTGTATCCTTTATAAACAGCATGATTTGCTATCAAGTTATTAGTGCTACTTATATAGGGTCCAAATTCATTGCCAAATTTAATGAAAATTGCCTATCGTCTTCCTCAAAATAGAGAAGTGATCGATTTATCCAAGACGAATTGCATTCAGTACGTATTTTTGAAACCGTGGCAGCTCGGATTGAAACTTAAGAAAAATTGGAAAATTATTTTAAACCAAATAAATTTTTCCAAGTATAGAATTAAAAAAAGACGATATGTGCTGAAAAATGAAGATAAAAAGGAACTTTTGTGCACATATTCTATAAGATAAATTTGAATATACAAGGAGTTAAAAACAAATGAGAAAATTCATACGCCTTAAGTAATTTTATTCTTACCATGTGTAGTTTTGGGGCAGTCTGAAAGAATATCATTTAAAAGCTGGCATCTTGACGCGCCTGAAACATCTTCGGATTATACTTCCTGATTCTTTCAATCCTCATCATAGTAAACGACTTTTGAAGGAAAATACTTAAAAATCTGGCTTAACTTTTTTCGCGCTAAGTTATACATCAAAAGGAGACCTTTATTTGATTTATGAATAATCTGACATGCTAGATTTACCTAATTTATTGAAAGGCAACTCGAATTTGCTCCTTTAATCAAATATAACAACCTGAAGGAAGCAATTTTTTACAATAATTCTTCAAAGCTCAACATTAAAAATATTCCAGGTAAAATACTGTTTGATTTAAAAAAAGGCAGGTTAGCGTCTGAAAAAGGATTTTAATTACAGTTATGAGTAAAAACTCATTCCCTTAACGCTCCTCAATGTTCAGAGTGCATGAGCATTTCCTGTAGAAAAACAATGTGTGTTATTTTTGGAAATAATTTTTATTTTGACACCAAATTAGCAGCAAGGCATGATTCCGCACCTGGGGAATTTCCTCCATCTATTACGTCCCAACGCCGTAAGATTACAGACCAACAGCCGCGGTTTTCAAAAAACACCTGTATTTTTGTTTTTGACCAGCCTTTTGCAGTGGCATGTACTTTCTTTTGTAATTTTTTGCAACTTTTCCTGCAAATGTGGTTTGATACCGAAGTTAGCGAGTCGTGGCCATCACAGCAAGTTGGAGGCAGTGTACGCTTAGGCACATTCCAGTTCCATCTACGGCGCACTGCGATGGTACCAAGAACTGGAATATATACGAGGAGTTATGGCCTTCTAGAGAGGGAGGAAGTAACTTTCTAAGGGCGATTGCCAATCCGGGCCACGGCCGAGGCATTCAGTAACAACAAAATCTTACTAAATATAAGTGATTACCGATGGCGTAGGGGGCCGAGTTTTTGTTTTGTCTAAGCAAAATGAGGGTCCGTGTTTTTAGCAAGTGGGGTACCGTGCAAATCTGCTGTCAAGACTCTGATACTGCTGTTCGTCTTCATAGCATCTGTAGAGAAGAAGGTGAATGAGCTAACTAGATAGAAGCTCATACGACCCACGGACTCCAAATTTTTGACTCTCAATGACTCCCGTATCGCACTTGCTTATGGCCTTCCGAAGGTTCACAGGGTAGATGCACCATTGAGGATCATAGGGCCACACATTGTATCGCCTACTTATAACACTTAAAGCACCTTGTTGCTGGATCGAAGTACAGCATCAACAATGCTCATGTGTTCGCAGAATCCAAGGCATTAATATAATCCCTGATGAATGCATTCTATCGACATAATCTGTCAAGTGAGAACGTAGCTCGACGTCTTGAGGAACCTCCCATTGACATTCCAACGCACCACGTTTTAGACATGCTCAGGCTGTGCCTTAAAAACTACTGTCAATTTGACGATAAGTATTATCAACAGGTCAAGGGCAGCCCAAAGGGTCCATCGATATCGGGACAACTCGCGGAACTAGTCTTCCACCGACTAGAAGAATCTGTTTTACGAACCCTCAGGCCGAAATAAGGCTCCGTTGCGTAGATGATACCACGTTGTCATACAAAAACTGCCAAATTGGACAACTACATCAGAGTCTTAATGGTGTCTTCTCCACCATACAATTTACTCGAGAAAAAGCAACGGAAGCCAGCCTCCCGTCCCTTGAGAATCTCGCAACGAGCGTTTAGAAAAAAGACCATAGTTCCGAAACTATGCTCACTTATGGGAGCAACCATCCTGCGGTCCACAAAAGGAGCTTTCGGTACTGTTGCAGCGAGTATCTACTTAAAAGGGAACTAGCCTACGTATACTAGTTACTCCGGTCTAATGGATACGGATAAGTTTCGTGAAAAATTATCTCCGAAGTCACAGGCGACCACAAAATCAAAGTGCTTATGGAGAAGTAGTACCGAGGAAATTCCATTCATTGCCATACATGCAGAGCATTTCAGAAGCAATCGCCCAACAAGTAAATCGGTTTGGCATTTGCATCCAAAACGTTAGTCCAAAAATATTTCGGTCCATGAATTTGTCCCTTCTTAATCATCTTCTTCGGGGATGATGAGCTCGATATGATATGTGGACTTCGAAGCTTTAACTCATATAATTATAAGAAAAAACAAAATTCTTTGGGAAAATAGAAATTTTAATGCGTAAATTTTAGAGACTGGTCCATCAACTCGTCGTCAGACTACGGGCAGTGTACAGGAACAATTAATTAGTTAAACCGTGTTTAACAAAGGATTCGAAGGTTGGGCGAAATCGGAACCAATACGCGTTGAGTGCATTTTGTCATCCCGTCGCGATTGGTTCTGCGCGTTTGAATTTTTCTTGAACGATTTTGGATGCGGCATCCAAATCGATATGTCGGTTGATGTATGCCTCATCTGAGTGCATTGCTTCCAGGAATTCACGGCATTTTCTGATTGAGCAGATGCCAACAATCTGTGTTTTCTCCCATGCAAATTTATGTCCTGTTTCCAGTGTATGCATAGCCACTTGGGATAAATGGTCTCGTATTTTAAGCTGTGGTAGTAGTCGCTCCTTGATCGAGAACCCCGCCAACAGCCGCAGAGTTGCCGACGATATATTCAAAATAACATTACCGAGAAGGAATATAAGATCCAATAGAATGCGTCCTGGGAGCGGTGGTTAGAGGGATAGATTTTTAACCAACAGATAATAATAATAATAATAATAATAATTTCAGAAATTATTTACGCGATTATTCTCTGGAGTCCATATACCAGAAACCGCATAGAGACCGCTGGGGGACCCACTGAGGAGCTGAACCCCTCGTTGCTGTGTCACACAGCAGCAGAAACATCGGCGAAACACGTGTCTGGGCTTTTAGCTAGTATCTATGTCGGAAGTACGGTATAACGTCTTTGCCAAATAGGATTCATACTACTTGTAGTACTACTTGTTTGTAGAATGGGCATTACGTGGTTATTCCACAGTGGTTGATTGTCTTCGACTCAAAAGTTCATTGAAATTTCGGATCTGACCCTAAAAAGTCATGTCCGAATCACCTGACTCCATGTCCTGCACTTAATAATTTCAGAAATTATTTACCCGATTATTCTCTGGAGTCCATATACCAGAAACCGCATAGAGAACGCTGGGGACACACTGAGGTGACGAAACCCTCGTTGCTGTGTCACACAGCAGCAGAAACATCGGCGAAACACGTGTCTGGGCTTTAAGCTAGTATCTATGTCGGAAGTACGGTATAACGTTTTTGCCATATATATATATATATATATATATATATATATATGTATTGATGATGTGGAACCGACAAAGACAAGGGAGACCGAAATGGCCATTTCTGGCTTATTAGCCGTCATCAGCCAGTCATACCCAATCCCAAGTGTGGAACACATGGGATTTGAACCGTAAACCTTTGGAAATTGAGTTGAACGCTCTACATTATCAACATATGCTATACGTCGCTATGCGACCGCCTGTGAGGGCTCTTGTCTGAGTTCCAGGGCACAACGGAACATAATTATTCCTTACGCAGATCGGTGAGCCACACACTATCATATATATTTGTATATGGCAAAGACGTTATACCGTAATACCGACATAAGTACTATCTAAAAGCCCAGACCCGTGTTTCACCGATGTTTCTGTTGCTGCGTGACACAGTAACGAGGGGTTCGGCTCCTTAGTGGGTCCCACAGCGTTAGTTAGTGTCTATCGGGAAAGTGTGTTATTGGGCGAAATTCCCCAATTTTCTATGCGACCTTTCTTTAAAAATTGCTATTAAATGTGAACCTTCAGATGCTAAATTCTCAAACGAAGGGATTTTATAGAGAAAGGATTAGAAAAACTTTTTATCTGATTGAAAATGTATTCCTTGTATGTCTGCGTGATGAATGTTTACACTTTTGTGACTAGCTTTCTAGTTTTGCTTCGTCTGCAGTGAATGACTGACCTGTTGTTCACTAGATAGGTAAAATTTTCAAGAACTTTCTGTATTGAAACTTGAGCCAACTGCAACTTACCAAGCCGGTCTTTTCGGGTAGCATCGACAACCAAAAAGTGCTAACTGGCATTTTAACAACGTCGTGAGACACGACAGACCTAAATGTTTCCAAAGTGCACAGAGTAATTTTACGGAACTAAGTTTCACCTGGTACACAGTAACTAGAACACCCATGAGAGCAAACGTTAATGATGCTCCACTTTCCTAACCAGTGTCAGGTGACCATTTTAAAACGTTTTAGAGTCTATCTCCTTCTCAACCCTGAAAATCAGACCGAAACATTTTCGTTGTAATCATTATTATGAGAATCTGCGTAAGATCAAAATCCTTCATGAACACTCCTATAAATTCTTTTTTAAAAATTTACTAAACAAGAAATTGTTTTCTAGTTGTCCGGCTGTAGATTACCTAGCATTTGCCCCATATTTAGTCCGAAAATAATGTAACAAATTTTTACCAAACAACGTTATTCTCATTCTGATTTGTTTTTTCTCTGTTCAATGTAAATATATGTCACGTGATTCTAAAAATAAAACTGCCCTTTTTTGGCATTATCTTTCAGCGATTTCCCCAATTCCGTCGTCCTTAAAAGAATAGTTTTCAACCCAAGTGCAAGTTTAAATCTATTTGCGGGCCACCCACTTTTAAGTGGATGTCTTGATCGACGAATCTGGACAGGCATCTGATATATTAAAGGTTTTTCTCAACTGTGCACGCAAATCACATGGAAATTTAATCGCTGACTGAAAGCAATCCTGTTTCGAAAGACCATTCTGTTGAGAAAAACACGGAAATGTTTTCTCTTAAACTGCTAAGTGCTGGTAGCGAGTCCTACCGGCAGACAAAGAAATTCCTGTCATTCAGTGGCGCATGTCTGTTTTTTTTAACTTTTTCCGAATGACTGTGCGGATTATTTGTCATTCAGAGCTGAAAGAGGTCCTGTCACCTTAACGACGGACTAAACCTTAATTGTGATAAGTCCACAGGGCTACTGTCCGCTTCATCCTCCAACCATATTTCACCTGTTCGGTAAAGTTGGCATGTTTCTGCATCCAGTATCCGGTCGGGTATATCAGAGTTCAAGTGGCGTCACATGAAGGCGCCATATCTTCTTCCAAGAAGTTTTGAACGAAATATTTCAAAAGCAATTCTAATCTAGTGCAAGATGTTGGACGCCCTTTTGGACCTACTAACGATGTTCCAAAGGCATACGGTCTACGAGCAATGCAAGTGGTAGCTGCTTGTTTACCTGTAAATGGCGCACGCATTACATTAAACAGGACAGTCAATTAATCTTGCAGAATATATGCACAGATTACACACTGACATCATTCAATGGAGTCAAGGGTTCTTCCAGTGAACACTGAAGATCTTTTCGTCCGTAAACTTCGTGATGCGCTGAAAAGTTAAGTTTAGCCATGGCAAGATTCCCACATTTTTAAAAGTCAGATTACTCTGCAAGTCTTAAGTATGACTTTGACATGAATATTGAAAATTTTTACTATTTTCAGGGCAGATTAATAGCAGTAGGAAACATGAGTGATTAGAAAAATAAACTGTGTGTAAAAAGAGAGTGACCTACAAACCACGAAAATGTGTCTTTATGGTAAAATGTCGGTTTATGTTAAATGCCTTAGGCTTTATCGATAAAATAACTCGGAGTTACTGTCTGAAAGGAGTTATGATCAGCCGTACGAGTCCAGGGAGAGCGAATAAGGAGCAGTGCCCAAGCCGTTTCATTAAGCGAAATTTGCATTTTATCTTTTGGGCCTAATTAAAAATGTGTTCACCTACTTGTGATTTTGTCTTTAACTGACGATATAACGACAAGGTGACTGTGTAGATGGCTTAGGAGTTTATTCCCAATTTTTTTAGAGCGTGAAGACGACACGTAGTCGCAGTGGTTTTAGAAAATTACCTTGGCTGAATAATGGTAAGAAAATAGCAAATCGAAGCTTTTCAATGTCCTTATAATAAGTTGAGAAGGTCTCATTTATTTAGCATTCAAATTGAGTAAATTTTAACGGAATGCTTAATCATCCTATCTCATATGCACATTTTTTGAATATGTTAGTGAACACATTTTGTCTGTCATGCGTACCTTGGCGAAGGGTGCGTTAAGATCAAATTTCTCGATTGAAAACCTCAGAGTGGTTCGTTAAGAAATGCTTTCACCTATCAGTAAAAAAGGCAGTGGTTTTGCACTTAGCAAATTGTAAAAAACTCCATGTTGGATCTTGAAGCTCGGGTGGTTTAAGCTTTGAGCAAACAAAAACCATTGCTTTTGTTTCTTAAAATTTGCCAACCTACAGGTAATATATACAGTTTTTTGAACACTAATTAAATCCCAATTCCATGAGATTGCGGCATTTTTAGTACCAAATTTTCCTTATATAGTGCTTTGGGTGAGCAAACTCGAGTTTAATTTCTGAAAGGATTCATTTGTAAACTGTATCACTTGACTGATAAAAAAAGACGGATAGCTTCTTTCGTGCTTGGTAACCAACCTTAACTTGGTCCTTGTTAGAAAAAAACGACTTAAATAATTGTTTTCAAAAGAATGCTTTGGTGGTTCAGGCAACATATCCTGGATCGCATGGAGTGTCCATGAAAGACAAAAAGGAGCCAATGTAGTCCTTTCTGACTCATTTACTTTCCCAGCTAGGTTCAGCAAAACGTTGAGCAGTTTAGAAAGTTCAAATTAGATGCTTGTATGCAAAATGCGCATTCCATTTTCAGTCGAAAAGCCTACCATTTTTTCTGCTGTGTTCCTGTTTGACTGTGCAGCAAATGAGCCAAATGGTTCTGACTGAATTTCATGTTTGGAAATACCGGAGCGATTCTTTTAAAAAAATCCGTTTAATTATCAGAAAAAGTAACTCCCTAGTTTTGGACCTGGCCAAATGTTGAAAATCATCTAGTGGAATTAGACCCAAGGATCTAGGTTGGAACCTGGCAGCTCAAGCTGTACACAAACCTTGCACTTTATGGCGTGGTTTCGAACCAGGTCACGACAGTTGACAGTTTCACAACTGGGTCAGATGATTAATGCATGTCTACCAAGCAGCTCTTCTTTCATTTTTCATGAGGGCCTCTGATTCGTCGCCTGTTTTTCAAGTCCAATTTACAGGAGATTTGGTCATTTCGCTTTCTGATATCTCTTTCAATCTGCTAAAGGTTGACTTCGTTGTTCTTTTTTAAATCTTTTTTTGGGGTTAAGACCATTTGACCTTTTCAAATTGGGTATATAAGCAACTATGCTCTTGATACAGAACCATAGGAACCAGTTCTAGCTCAGCTATTAAGATATGATATTTTTCCTCTCTTCCTCTTTCAGAGACGTTTTGAGGTGAACTCAGTGAAAAAATCTGCCACAAAATATAGAAAATGGAAGTACTTTTCTCAAAACTGAGTTGCGTTTTCAGTACTCAGTCCCAATTTTAAAGTAAATTGGACGGGCACACTGCATTTGGGCTCCCAGAAGGAGCTATTCCTCAACTTATTAGGAGCTCGATAACCAGCCAAACTTTATCCTTGTTAGAAAGAACCAATTAAAAAGAATCTTTAAAAAGGGCACTTTGTTTTTATGAAGCATCCATGACTACGTGGAGTGCCCACTGAAGAACAAAGGAGTCTGAGAAGACAATTCTGACTCCTAAACCTTGTCAGCTGGGTACATATTAACTTATGAGTGTGAGAAGTTTACTGTGTTACGCGCCGTATTCCTGTTATTCTGTGAAGCAGATGATTGAAATGGTTCCAGCTGACTGCGCTTTGCAAAACAACGGCAGTAATGCAATTTGTGAACTATTTTCGCATCGCGAAGGAAAAAGGCGTGAAGAAGCACTTTATTAGCCGGACTCAGATAAGTGTATTGGATTGCCCGAATCTGACTCTGTCCCTGAGTAAGGATCCGAAAAATGAGGCCAATCAAATGATTTTGTCTCGGTCTTCACGACTACTTCTTGGAACTTGCCTCTTCGCTTCTATTAACATATTTTCGCATCTTTCTACGAGTACTATCAAATCTTCGAAAATTTTCACAAGTTCTCCTCGACGAACGGCATGGTTTTGAGCAATTATCAAACGGGAGATTGCGATAACGCGCACATTACCTTTCTGCGGTTATCATTCGGATAAGTTCAAACCTCGGTTGAGAAGGGTGTTCTATGTAAATTTTCATTTTCGGTTGCAACAGAAAATTTTCTTTCACTTTCTCAATTATTGGTACACAGGTGGAAAATAGGCACGAATTCCTGCACAAACCGCCCTTTATGCCAACGCTGCCATTCAAGATGGGTTACAAACGTGTTGCACAACAGCCTCCTAATTTATTACATCGATCAATTCTAACAGCATTTAAAGCACGTGCTTACATCTAGGTAAATTGGAGAACGGTGCATGAAGTTCTTGATTAAATATTTATGCCGGAAGCACAGACGAGAAAGGATATAAATTTGATTATATATAATCAACCGGCTGGACTGAAAAACGGACGCTGTCGATCTGCATTAGGAATTATTTCACTCTTGAACTGTGCCGCGGGAGTATGACATTTTATGACAGAATAGTCACAGGTCAAATCGGACATCCTATTATTCTAAAAAAACCAATGCTGTAAATTGGCGCGTAACTTAGAAAAATTTATTTTTACGAGACAAATAGACAAATAGTTTAAGCCAAAGTCAGTAGCCAGGTATTCCACATATCAGTCGGCAGTGTGACAGTTGGCCATCACAACTAAAGCTCCATATGCATGAAGTTTAAAATTAAACCGCCAAAACATTGTCGAATAACTCCGCTTTAATTTAATTTTCCATTCGAACTTTAGGTGTCGTGACTGCCACGCATAAAATTTCCGAAAATAACACACTAAAGTGTTTAACTCCAACTAGTTTCAACATTTAATGGAGCTGTGACCAGAATTAGAGACAGATCATTTCGGTTACAATTACATAACCGCGGCTTTAAGCTAGTTTCTGTACGTTGCGCTATTCCCAATAGTTATTTCAGTCACTATGCAAACTTATTTTAAGACACTTCTAAAAATGTGCAAAAGGTATAGATTCAAAATTTCAGAGCCAGACGTTAAATCGTTTACATTTTCTTTAATCTCGTGTATTTTTGAAAGTATTAGATGGAAAATCTGTTGCAAAGTACCCTAAATAAACTGAAAATATTTCTCAAAGTTGATCCATTTTAAGTAATAGATTAATTTTATTTCCTAATTATGGATTTATCGGCAAGCATAATAAACCCAAATGAAAAGGAGCTAGGTACTTATTATAATGCTCGTTTCATTTAGATAATACTAACAGTGGAATGATTATAGATTGGAGAATTTCTCCAAATTGTTAACTTATAAAGCCTTTCCTAAGTGGGTTTGAAATTCGGGAATTTTTCCTCCTGCAAGCCTCGATAGCTTGAGACATGGGCATCGTGAAATAAAGCTTGCTGGTTGAGTGTGATGCATTTCTAAGCCAGACCCATTGTGTAAAAAACAAAGTTTTTTACCAAGTCCCAAACATTGTTTCTGCACAGTTAACAGCGTAGGTTTTGGCGAAAGCCCCGACTGACTCTTCGTGTTGGCCGCAATCTTAGACAACAAGAAAACAATTTTCGCTTTACTTTGCTTGGCGGCAGTCACCGTTTCCTCTCCATGTCATGTCCTGTTTTCAGGACACAGTCACTGTCACATCAGCACAAACAGAAATACCTCCTTGATGCATCAACTTACCACATTTTCAAACGCTTCAAGGAAACGTATCCAGTGGCTTGTAGTTAGGACAAATTATTCACACTTCGGAGGAAAAAATAACGTCCATTTGTTTCTCATAGTTTCCGTTATACCTATACGAATCTTGCATCATGCATGTTGAACCTTTCCTTTCTAGCGTTTGAATTTAGCAACGCTGACTGTCTTTGGGATATTACGATATGTTTATATGCTGATTGATTAAAATATTATGGAGTCAGTCCTTAGAGGCTGGTGAACTTCGGCTGCAATATTCATACCCATTTTTCGGTTACGGTATCACACGTGGCCACACCTAATCGCTATACCTCAAACGTGGCCGCTTATTGTATTTAGGTAGGCTTCGTTATGAGGTTGTCCGGTAACGAATTGCGAACGGTGTTCTAGGGTTATGGGAACATTACTCTGGTAGTAATATTAAAGCCAAAACTGATCTTTTTCCTGAACATCAGGCAGCCTTCTATGAAAGCTTACGCTACATTTCATCTGACAATAATGCTAGCCGCTGTGAGGCTGCTGACAGTGCTCAAAAGTGAGTCACAAGGTCCAATGGAACGAGTGGGTCCCGTAACCGATCGATGGGCGCTCATCTATTATTGCTAATGTTATTCTAATCCTACTGTCAGTGGTTAAGTATAGGTTTAAGCGTACGATCAAAGTAAGGGTGAGGGCAAGGTTCGCATTACACGTAATTGCATGCTTAAAGGAGAAGATTGCTCGAGTACCAAAACAGCTCATTAATTATTCTGACCATTAGAACATGTACAGGAGTTCTTTTTCAACGATAGCAGCTACATTTATATGTGGTACAAATCAATTAATGATAAATGAGGCTAGTCTGGAGATAGCTGCATAGGGTACTGTACACCATATCGATTCATCGATTAAAGAAAAAGAAGAAGAACGGAGGGCAAATTTATTGACCGAATTTAATTCCTATTGACATTTCGGAAACTGCATAATACATAAATATATATATATATATATATATATATATATATATATATATATATATATATGAAGAAAGAAGGCCATGGGGGTTTGGGGGGCCGTGACTCCTGTTACGATAGCTGTCGCATGTAAGGGGAGGGGTGCTAGAGTTATGATAGCAAGTCAAGTGGCGGGAGATGCAGAGTCAGCGAGGTTACACTTGGCTGGGCACAAATAAGCAGAGGTTGATTTTAAGGTGAGCGCAAGTCAGTGGACCGTGCACGCAGACCTTCGTAATGCGCATCCAGATTGACGTGGCGGTTGATACTGTTTGTGCCGGAGTGCCAAGCTTCGAGGAATTCGCATGCCTGTTTGGTGCTAGCCATGGCGACCACTTCCGTTCCCTCCCAATTGAAGCGGTGGTCGCAATCAACGGCGTGCGCAAACACGAGAGACAAGGGATCGCGTCGGCGGATGGCCAGTTTGTGTTCATTTATGCGGGTCCCGAGTCGTCGGCCTGTATGGCCTACATAAGCGCAAGAGCAATTTGCACGTGGAATGCGGTAAATAACATTGGTTTGTTGCTCTTTGGGTACGGGATCTTTAACACGTGATAGTGCTGCCCGCAGGGAGGACACTGGCTTGTGAGCGATGCAGATACCAAATCGGTCTAATTGACGGGTGATCGTTTCGGAAATGCCCTGCATTTATGGCAATGAAACGAATTTTCTCGGTACTACTTCTCCATTAGAGCTCTGATATTGTGGTTGCCTGTGACTTCGGAGACAGTTTTTCACGAAACTCATCGGATATCCGTTAGATCGGAATAGTTTGTATAAATAGGCAAGTTCTTTTTTAAGTAGATACTCGCTGTTACAGTACCGGAAGGTGCGGTGAAAAAGAGCTCGAACGCAGCTTCATTTGTGGGCAGCAGGATGATTGCTCCCATTGTTCAGGATTATTTCGGCATTTGAGTCTTTTCTGTGGACGCTGGTTGCGAGCTGACCATCACTCAATCTTTGCACCGTGACGTCGAGAAACGGGAGGATGTCGCCTGTTGCTCCTTCGCGGGTGAATTGTATAGCAGGGAAGACACCATTAAGACTTTCATGCAGCCGTTCCACTTCGCAGTTGTTAATGACCACGAAGGTATCATCCACGTAGCGAAGCCACATTTTCGGCCTGAGGTTTTGAATCACAGCTTCTTCTAGACGTTGTAAGACTAGCTCGGCAAGTAGCCCCGATATCGGTGAACCCATTGGAGTACCCTTGACCTGTTGGTAATGCTAACCGTCGAATTGACAATAATTATTAAGGCAGAGCCAGAGCATGTCTAAAACGTGCTGCGTTGGAATGTCTATTGGCGTTTCTTCTAGACTTCGAGCTACGCTCTCAATTGCCAGGTTATGTGGTATTGAGGAGAAAAGAGCAACCACATCAAACGATAGAATGCATTCATCAGGACTTACATTAAGGCCTTGAATTCTTTGAAGAAAAGCATGCGAGTTGCTGATGCTGTACTGTGAACCATTACTAAGGTGCTTTAGGCGTTTGTATAACCATTTGACAAGGTTATAAGTAGGCGATCAAATGAGTGGCACTATGATCCTCAAGGGTGCGTCCGCTTTGTGAATCTTTGGAAGACCATAGGCACGTGCGATGACGGTAGCACCACCTTTGTCAGCAGCTACAACGACGATACTGTCGTCCGACCTAAGGGAGCGTAATCCCTTATCTATCTACGCAGCTGTGCTACTGGCCTCCTCCGAAAAAGAAAACCTCAGAAAACCTTGTCAATGGAAGAAGATAAGGGATTACGCTCCCTTAGGTCGGACGACAGTATCGTCTTTGTAGCTGCTGACAAAGGTTGTGCTACCGTCATCATGGAAAAGATTGACTATGTCAATAAGGCCAATCAAGCTTTTAATGACAGGGAGGCCTACATCCCCGTTGCTGAGGATCCAACGAAAAAAACAGGCTGCATCCGTATAGAAGAACGTGAATGAGCTCATTAGAATGAAACTCATAAGCCCCGCGGACGCTACATTTCTAACTCTCCATGATCCGCGCATCGCACGTGCCTATGGTCTTCCAAAGATTCACAAAGCGGACGCACCCTTGAGGATCATAGTGCCACTCATTTGATCGCCTACTTATAACCTTGTCAAATGGTTATACAAACGCCTAAAGCACCTTAGTAATGGTTCACAGTACAGCATCAGCAACTCGCATGCTTTTCTTCAAAGAATTCAAGGCCTTAATGTAAGTCCTGATGAATGCATTCTATCGTTTGATGTGGTTGCTCTTTTTTTCCTCAATACCACATAACCTGGCAATTGAGAGCGTAGCTCGAAGTCTAGAAGAAACGCCAATAGACATTCCAACGCAGCACGTTTTAGACATGCTCTGGCTCTGCCTTAATAATTATTGTCAATTCGACGGTTAGCATTACCAACAGGTCAAGGGTACTCCAATGGGTTCACCGATATCGGGGCTACTTGCCGAGCTAGTCTTACAACGTCTAGAAGAAGCTGTGATTCAAAACCTCAGGCCGAAAATGTGGCTTCGCTACGTGGATGATACCTTCGTGGTCATTAACAACTGCGAAGTGGAACGGCTGCCTGAAAGTCTTAATGGTGTCTTCCCTGCTATACAATTCACCCGCGAAGGAGCAACAGGCGACATCCTCCCGTTTCTCGACGTCACGGTGCAAAGATTGAGTGATGGTCAGCTCGCAACCAGCGTCCACAGAAAAGACTCAAATGCCGAAATAATCCTGAACAATGGGAGCAATCATCCTGCTGCCCACAAATGAAGCTGCGTTCGAGCTCTTTTTCACCGCACCTTCCGGTACTGTAACAGCGAGTATCTACTTAAAAAAAGAACTTGACTATTTATACAAACTATTCCGATCTAACGGATATCCGATGAGTTTCGTGAAAAACTGTCTCCAAAGTCACAGGCAACCACAATATCAGAGCTCTAATGGAGAAGTAGTACCGAGGAAATTCGTTTCATTGCCATACATGCAGGGCATTTCGGAAACGATCGCCCGACAATTAGACCGATTTGGTATCTGCATCGCTCACAAGCCAGCGTCCTCCCTGCGGGCAGCACTATCACGTGTTAAAGATCCCGTACCCAAAGAGCAACAAACCAATGTTATTTACCGCATTCCATGTGCAAATTGCTCTTGCGCTTATGTAGGCCATACAGGCCGACGACTCGGGACCCGCATAAATGAACACAAACTGGCCATCCGCCGACGCGATCCCTTGTCTCTCGTGTTTGCGCACGCCGTTGATTGCGACCACCGCTTCAATTGGGAGTGAACGGAAGTGGTCGCCATGGCTAGCACCAAACAGGCATGCGAATTCCTCGAAGCTTGGCACTCCGGCACATACAGTATCAACCGCCACGTCGATCTGGATGCGCATTACGAAGGTCTGCGTGCACGGTCCACTGACTTGCGCTCACCTTAAAATCAACCTCTGCTTATCTGTGCCCAGCCAAGTGTGACCTCGCTGACTCTGCATCTCCCGCCACTTGACTTGCTATTTATAACTCTAGCACCCCTCCCCTTACATGCGACAGCTATCGTAACAGGAGTCACGGCCCCCCAAACCCCCATGGCCTTCTTTCTTCATATATATATATATATATATATATATATATATATATATATATATATATATATATATGAAGAAAGAAGGCTCGTCGGAAAATCGAGGTTTACTCGTGAATTTTCAAGCTGGTTACACCAACCCGTCGTCATACGAAATGAGAAGTAAGAGTTGGGATTGTCACGCTGGAGGGTTTAGGGACAGAGAGGTTACATCGACAGACAGATTAAAGGAGTCCTAGCAAGCAAAAGGGAGCCTGGGATGATAATTCCTTGCTTAATAACCGTTTATAAGCAGCCTTATCCATACCCTGGCTTTGCCGCAACTGAACTTTCGTTCTTTAGTCATCAAAGTGAATTATTTGTCCGAGCGTTGGACTGAATGAGACTCAATAAGCAGAGAACGCGGTTTCTGTGCTCAGGTGCCGCACACTAGGGTTTGCGTAGGGCTGGCTGTTGATTGCCAATGACCCGAAATAACCATTCCTGGTCTTTGTTGGAGCTCCTTCATAATATACTTCGTGTGACTGCGCGACTGTCTTGGTGAGGTGAAATAAACATTAGGAGTAGTTTTTCTTGTAACCCGATCATTGAATGCACGTTCAACATAATTATGTATCTCTAGTAGAATGGAACCTTATTCTTCGGGAACAAAATGGCGTTTAATATGCGTATTTTCCCAACTTGATCCGCAACCCATCTGCAAACATACGGACGGTGTACAATAATACTTTAGCATGCTCAGCAATCGAAGTAAATGAAGAAGAAGTAGACGCGGTGTTTGGAACAAGAGCTTTCTTCGGATGCAGGCTCGAACCCATCATTACAGACAGCATCAGATACGGGTACTTCGTACTCAAAACGTTGCAGTATGAAGGATGGCTGCCCTTTGGTGAAGTAATCGCTTGATAACTGACATTCGAGCCGTTAATCAGAGTCCGCCGTACGAGGACTGTGCCACTATGCGTTGCTTTTAGCCAGTCGTACCGTTTTAATTGACTCCGACCGTCCCTTCTTATGCATGCCTTACCCGAGTGCATTCCCTTCAGGAACTCGTGGTCTTCCTTTATTGAAGAAGAAGAAGAAGAAGAAGAAGAAGAAGAAGAAGAAGGAGAAGAAGAAGGAGAAAGAAGGTTGTTCGTTCACCGGAATCATGGCTTTATTCGTCTTGGCCTTCGAACTCTTACTGGATAAAACAGCAACGAGTAACATTTATAAGGGGGCAGGGGCCAATCAGACAGTAGTGGCGCCAGTGCGGAGGTGACTACGCAGGGCCCTGTATGCCGGCGCCAGATCGATAAATCGATTGACCGAGTTATACACACACCTGGAATGCGGACATTCACCTCCATTCCTTTATCGATCAGGCGCCAACATTGGTCCAACTAAGTGTTTCTAATGAAAAGGTGAATCGTTAAATAACTGGATGCTGAGCTATGCCTTATCAATGTAGGTAGATTGCCTACCTCATGAAATGTCGCGATCGAAATTTGAGAGCATAGTATGGCATGCATTTGAGGTTGGTAATTTCGTCTACTGAATTTATTTAAAGTGCAGAAAGCCTTTCACCAAGGAAGCCTTCATTGTAGACCTGTTTTATTAAATGAAAACAGACCAGAATTGGGCGAAGTTCGACGTGACCTGACATAAAAGTACTTTCCTTCGCTTTTGAAATCTCACCCTACTGTTTGACGCGTTGAACCACAAACGACCATAAATATAAATAGGAGAACATTAAGTAAATCCCTTCAGATGACAGAAAATTAGTAAGTACCTGTGCAATGAATATGGTTTCAGCTGCAACCCCTAAATATACTATTAGCTACCTGTTGACAGTTAAATTAATATTACGCGGTTATTCCACTGTGGCCGCTAGAAGTTAGCCCAACTATTAATATCAAATTTCCATCTTTGTCTATAAACCTTCAAATAAACCGATCTACTCCAAGTTAACGATTAATTTCTGGCGAAATTAAAAAGGATCAATTTTTGAACTTGAGTATCTCCCAGAAAGCGCACAACAAATGAGCCGGCAGAATACCGGCGAAACGTGTGTCTGGGCTTAAAGTAGCCCCTGTGCTGTGAATATGGTTTCATCTGTAACCCCTAAGGGCTGATTTTCTCTGCGAACATAAGTAGACAAGGGCTGCAGGACTTTGAACTTCATCAGCAAACCACCACGACCAAGCCCATTTTGAGTAGGAAACCTATTACAGAAACCTTTCTTTTTAGTTGTAAAGACCTACATTGATTATCGGTCCCCAGTATTCAAGAGGATTTACTTCTATGATTAGTTCTTGCTCTTAAGTTAGCCTGCGATTTTGACCAAGGTGGTCCTATGCGGAAAGAACTTTCCCAGAGAACGAAGTACGCCAATGACCTTCTAAATCTATCGATGGTTGATGCCTTGCATGGCTAGCAAATTTAGAGAACTGTCAGTCTTTCGGTCATCTGCGGACACCATGATCAGCAGTTTGTTCTTTGAGATTGCGGTGCATGTCCTCGGTTACAAGGGCATTCAAATACGCAGAATTGATTATAAAAGGTTTACACGATAATGTTCCGGTTCATCGCTCTAACGAGGTAGGACTCTGATAAGGCTTGCAACTATAATCTACTATTTTAATCATTTTATACCTAAAAACTGTCGGAAGTTCAATCCGATCGAGAATTCTTTTGCAACTATCAAAACAAGGAAGAAAAAGCAAAGAAGTGTATTTTCGTGCAAGAAAAACTTGATCTTGTGCTAAATACTTACACTGAACAATTAACTATAGAAAACCTGACTAGCTCCATGTCTTTGAGAGAGGTACCCTTTATTTTGAAAGTGTTATTCCAAAATTTTCAGCAAAAATATCCCCCCATTCACCGTGAATAAGATTGAACACACAAAGGGCATAACACCGGACTAACGCAAAACAAATGGCCAAAGACTGCAATTATCGACCTCATGCATAATCGTCCTTGAATGACTCGCAACATTTAGACCAATTGGATTTCCTTCCAAACGGTGCGATCGTTTGAGTGCCACTAACCTCACTGTTGTTATTCAAATAAACAAAAAGGGTTAATAATCAGGATATAATGGGCGAAATGAACCAACCGATTTGCTTATAAGATAATTTACCTGCAAATGGAAATAAAAAAATGACGGCTCAATTTCAAAAACCCGGTCAGCTCTAAAAACCTTGGGATATTTTAAATGCAAACGAACAGTCAACAAAGTAATAAACTTTTGCCTTTTTATTATGATTTCTGATCATTATCTATTTTTATTCGTCAGTAATTCTTAAGTACTTTTATAATTAGCCTTAGGTGAGGGTTTTGTAATAGTGTCACAATCTAAAAATCGACTTTTTCAGCGAAAATTGCTTAGTTTTATGTTAGTAAAAGTGAATTCAAAAAGCAAAACTATGCTACCTTTTTAAGAACGGTCGTTTCTGTACAACTGTCAGACTCCGGATGATGCAACGAGGGCTGAGCTTACGTAATAGGGTTCTTCTTTTGAAACTCATGAGACTTCATCGTTTAGTCAATCTACTGTCTTCTCTAAAAACACAGGCCACTGAATTATAAGCCTTTTCCAGAAAGGCAGCCGAAAAATTACAGGACACTCAATAAAAAGGATAGGGCTAGCTGGCAGTCTTTTGTCATCAAAAACCAGGAAGCATAGGTGCCTAAAGTGTCTACGTTCTTCAAAAAGGACAAAATCGGTGAAAAATTGGCTTCTGAATGCACGACTGAAAACTGCATGTGCGACTGCAGGCCAGTTAATTCTGGCTGCTGCTCGTCCCCGGTGCGGTTCGCATTACTCAGGCTGAGAGGGTGAATTGTGGCTTGTTTAAATGCGAGGCTACGATGACAATTCATTCAACCAGCACATTTGCTCTCGCGTTATCGGCTCTTTTCGCTGATTGGTTAAAATACGGTCTTCCTGTCACGTGGTTGTATTCTTTGAGAATGAATCGCCTTGCGAACGTGACATCTTCGCCAAATAGTTTGGTGATTCTTTAGTCTTCGTTTTTCCCTTCCCGAGGAAGGATTTGAGTCGAGTTTTCGAGTCTTGCAAAACACGATCGGACTGGGCAAAAGGAAATTGTTTAACAGCGTCGCCCGTTTGGATGGTAGTAACCAAATGTTCCCTTTTAGGGACGTGCTGTCGTATGACTCTGACCTGTAGCTAGGACATTTTCCTTCAGGACAAATCAGCAATTTTTCATTGATTTTTAGCTGTTATCTCATTTAATTGAAAAGGCAGAGCTATCAGGCCCTCTTTCCCGGTGAATTGCTCTGAATTGGATCCTCATCACCATCCCTCGCCTAAATTCACTCAAAATTAACCGAACATTTTTGAAACACTTTTGAATTAAAAAAACTTATTTCTGTAACCATGCACGACTAAGAAGCACGCGACGTACCCTCCCTTGTATTGAATCAATTTGCATAGTTATTTTTACTGAAAATGTTTTTATTTGCCCTCGTGATATGCTCCATAAAAACACCCATAAGCACGAGTATGCATTTTTTTATTAACTTTCAACATCTCTATAGACTTGATCATAATTTTTCCAGAAAAGTGTTGCAGATAACTACGACTTCCATAAACATGAAAACACGCGATTTCTTACATATAAATAGGATCACAATCTAACTGGCCATATCGACTACCGTATTATGGTGTTGTCACGACATTTTCATCTGGGAAGGCATAGTTGAACCCGTTTGTAGAAAATACAGGCAAGTTGGGAGCATTGAGAGCAAGCGTGTGCACGAATGGTGGTCCAAATATACGGGTAGTGGAAAGCTACTTAAAAAAACTCTGAAGATCCGCCTCGTTTGTGTAAAATATTTAGAACGTCGTTAGTTCTCCTGGAATGAATCCATCTCGTGAGGTTTGTGTATCCCTTCTGAAAAATTAACCATAGCAGATTTAGATTGGTGTTGCAAATTAGTTGAAACCACATACACTTCTTAGTTCGGGCTTCTTGTTCCTGGAAAAATGTCTGGATAATGCTCATCTCACACCCATTTTTCGTTCACATCGCAGTCATCCAGTCCGATTAAAAGCCTATGTAAATAATTTTGGTACATTTTGCGGGAGCAGTTTTTGATGTCCGCAAACTTCCAGTCACTGCTACACCTGTAGGCGTGTTTCCCCGTCCCTTTCTGTCTTAAGCTCCACATTAGTTCATTCTTACTGAGTCCACTGACTGACTTCGAGTGCGGTGAATTTATTGAAACTCCTTTCGAGTCCCGGCTGTTCGATCTGACCTGCAAATGGACCTCACTAAATGCTTTTACCCATGCTGTGGGCTTAGAAAACCGCGGCCTCGTTTAGAATGCCCTAGCGGCAACAGTGGGGACTGGGGTCGGCACGTAGACGGCAGCCCTTTTTATGGATGCAAATGCAGCCTTTGTCACGTACGCATACGATCGGGCGAAATATTTTCGCCAAATCGTGTGGTGCCTGTCGATGTGCAAACGCACTTTCAGTTATTGCCAGTGGCACATCCCAGGCACAGGAACTGCGAATAGCTGTGTTTTTTCTTTGATTAGTTTGTTTTCCTCAAAAACGTTGTTTAGTAAACAGCAGCCTGCAACGTAGAAATGGTCTCAAAGGCTGCAGCACATTGTGCTGGCTGCATCTAACCGAAACCTGTTCCACCGTGTTGCTGCTGTTGGGAGGAGGAGGAGGAGGGGGGGAGGCTGAGTGGGAGGAGGGGGAAGAGGAGGGGAGGGGGAGGAAGAGGAGGAGGAGGAGGAGGAGGAGGAGGAGGAGGCAATTCTCAAATGGCTTGAGGGTCGCTGTTTCACGTAAAGGTGTCTCCAAATGAGCTGCTGCGAAGTATGAAAAAGATTTTCGAAAAAAACACGCAAGTAAGAAAAAATGTGGCAGATTTTAGGGCTGAAAATGTTAGTTTGTTGTGTCAAATTATTTAGCAGTGAGGATTATACCATGCAGTTATTAATGTGCCACAATTTGCGGACGAGCGATCATCAGTGTGACGTAGGATTTGATGCTCTTGATTACAAATCGCTCCCTGATGCGGCAAACCTGCTGGAGGGGCTCGACAGTAGTCATTTTCTCCATAAGGTAAACTATATATGTGTCAATGCTTCCTAAACTGTGCATGGGCAAGCAGATAGCAGCAAATTTTAGGAGTTTTCCACGCTTGAATAAAAAAATCGACCAAATAGTCGTCTTTATGGCTTGGTTGCATGTTAGCATGCTGTTTTCGTTAAAAAACAAGCTGTAAAGCTAAACTTCGGAGAGGCGAGAACATTTATAAAATTAAATTCTGCTTAAGAGCACTAAATAACTGTTGATGTGGATAACAGAGGCTGATTTGTTGAAAGCGTTGGTGCTCGTCTTTTGAAGTCCCCTGTTTCTTCCTTTAAGTTTACATCAAAGATAATTGTTCTGTTCTGTGCACTGCTATTACAGGATTTTCTGACACTTACTGTTTCTGACGTATTCGGGTGAGACTTTCAGGGATGTCTTTATAATATTTTATCCATCTTCCTCGCGACAAACTTTAACAAACCACCTAAGATTGGTCAGTTTGACGGACTCAGACTGGATATCCTGACAGCATGACAGAGGAGCCAGGTTTGAATCACTTCCAGCAGTAGGAAGATGTCGAGTGTGTCAACTGATAGCTGAAATCCGCATCTGACAGTGTTGAGATAAAAACTGACTAGGCGCTGGCCATTTTCATCTTTGTTGCATATTCTTTTTTTTGTAGGTCAAGTTGAGTGCCTGTTTGTCGGCTCATCGGTGATGCCGCAGGCTGGCAGGAAATTGTGAGCTAAATAGCCAGAAAGCAGAGACTTGGGGATTTTCGCCTTAACGAATCCACTCGTTCTAATTTTTGGATATCTGACATTCAGTGCTAAAAACTGTTCTCTAGCACCGCTGCGTAACTTTCGCCATCAAATGTAGCCACTGCGTCATCACTCATTTCAAGCTTTTCAGCGCCTGCTGTATGTATTTATCTATTTTCTTTAACAAAATTACCGATATATCTAGTGAACATTGGTGGCAGCACATACTGAACGGGTGTTGTTATTGATTTGACATGTGAAAACACATGGTTAGTTTGTTCCACCACAGTTGGAGTAAAGCAGTCCGTTTGAGCGCTTAAAGGCGTAAGCAATTAATTACTGAGGACATTAAAATGTGGCGATTTGTAAACCGGAGTAACTACCAGAGAGCACGCAGTGAATGCTGGGGGACCCACTTATGATCCAGGCACCTCGCAGTTGTGTTGAACAGCGGCAGAGTACCGGCGAAAAACGTGTCTGGGCTCTAAGCTAGTACCAGTGCTGGGAGTATGGTTCCAGATTAAACCCATAAACATACTACTGCCTGTTGGCAGGTTAATGAATATTACGCGGTTATATCACTGTTACTGAGAAAAGTTGGCCCAAATATTCATATCAACTTTCAGTCTACGCCTATGAGCCTTCAAATAGCAGCAATTTGTTAAGTGGGGTATCCACCGGAAAGCTGTCAGGGAATGATGATTAATTCCTCGCAGTTGTGTTAAACAGCGACAGAATACCGGCTAAGGTAGTGAATAAATGAGATTATACTAACCGAACACGGATTAACAGCCGTTGCTAGAGTGCCAGGGCACGTTAGCCAGTCGTGTACGCAGCCCTTCGTAATGAGCATTTAGATCGACATGGGGGTTGAGGCTGTTCAATCTATAATGTCAAGGTTTCAAGGAATTCTTGAGCCTGTTCGATGTTGATCCTGTCAATCACCTCTGTACCGTCCAATTGAAGCGGTTCTCACACTCAAGGGAGTAGGCGAACACGAGTGATAAGGTGTCACCTTGGCGAACGGCTAGCATATGTTCATTTATGCGAGTCACAAGGCATCGGCCTCTATGGCCAGCGTAAATAAAAGGGCACTTGGAGTACGGTAGGCGGTCAATGACATTTTTTAATTTTTCTTTGGGTAGGGGGTCCTTTACTGGGAATAGGGTTGCGCCTGTGGAGGATACAGGCTTATGGGCGACAGGGATGCCAAAACGAAATAATTGGCGAGAGTTTGTTTCGGAAATTCCTTGCATGTAAGGAAGGGTGTAGAATTTCCGCGGTACTCTATCTTTATTAGAAACAAGTTATTTGTGCTTGACTCTAGCGGCTAAGACCTTTTTCGCGAAGCTATCTGTGTATCTATTGGACCGTAAGAACTGATATAAATACGATTTTACTTTGTTAAATAGGTCATAGCTCCTGTAGAGAGTGCGACCAGAGCTTCTTTTGCGGGCCTTGCCATGCTTTCTGCCATAGTTAAGGACAATTTCAACAATAAAGTCCGTTCATTGGACGCTTTTTGCGAGTCCACCATTACTGATTCTTTGTATACTCACGTCTAAGAATTTGAGGGTATCTCTTATTGCAGCTTGGCGAGTAAATTTTCTAACTGGAAAGACCTCATTCGGACTCTGATGCAGTCGCTCAACGTCGCAAGTCTTTATGATAATGAATGTGCCATCTTAGTAGCGGAGCCACATCGTTGGCTTTAAACTTTGTAAAATGTCCAATTATAGACGCTGTAAGACTCGCTCGAAAAGTAGCCCCGATATTGCCGAGCCCATTGGGGTGCACCTAACCTTTTGATATTGCTTGTCATAGAAATTATAACAGTTTTTGTGGCAGAGCTTAAGCATGTCCGAACTGTGCTATTCTGGAATGTTGCTAGGAGTTTCCTCCAGGTGTCACTGTACGCTATCAATGGCCAAGTCATGTGGTATGGAGGAAAACAGAGGAACAATGTCGTCATGAATTACTTGATGGCCTTGGATTTTCTGTAGGAATGCCTGTGAGCTTTTGCCGTTGTATTGCGACCCATCACTGATGTTCTTTAGTTCTTGTATAGGCATTAAGCAAGATTGTAAGTAGGCGATCCGACATGTGGCACTAGGATAGTAAATGATGCATGTGCCTTGTGCACCTTTGGAAGGCGGTTCGCATCTGCAACACGGGGTCACTAGGGTCATAAATATGGAGTCCTCAGGCCTGAAAACTTTCGATAGAGAAAGCTCGTTCACCTTCTTCTTTAAAAAAGCGGCCGGCTTTTTCGGTTGGTCCACATCGTGTGGTGTGTAGGATTCCCTATAATTGAAAATTTGATTTGCCTTGCTGACGTATTCCATCTTATCCATGATGATATTTGCACCACCTTTGTCAGCAGGTACAATGAAGATAATTCAGTGATTTTCAGTGTAACATCGGAATGGCTGAATTCTATTTCTTTAGAGGTGAAGGTTATTTGAGCAGATGTTGGATTCCATTTGGAAAGTTTAGCAACCCTAGTTGACACGCTGTTTTCATTAGTAGAAAAGGAAAGTGATTGGCTTTTCTCTTGGAGATCAGCTCGTTTCTTCAACTGGCATCCTTGATGGTCGTTGTTATTCTTTGCAGCAACAGCTTCTAAGGTCTGTACTTATTGCTTCCAAATAGCAGAAACGCTGGTGGACGTCCGATTTAATGGCAATCAAAACGCGGAATCCATATTTGTGCATGATTTGTCTTTCAGTTTCATTGGACAGAGTGGGATTGAATCGAAGAAACTTCGGAAGGATAACATGATCGAGACGGCGGTGGAGGAAGTTAATTTGTGCGTAAGTAGTCGCCTGCATCTGTGCGAATTTGACCAAACGTTTGGTAGAGATAAGCGTTTCGCGTCCATTAATATTTTTTATTACTGAAATGGTTCGCATTCCGAGATTTTATAATCACAAGAAATTTCTCTTCGGAAAATCAAGCTATACTCGCAAATTTTAAAGTTGGTGATACCAACCCATCGTCAGACGAAATGAGCAGAAGCGAGGGAGTGAAATATTCGAACTGGATCATTTGGCGCGAAAGAAGAGCTAGCGCAAACAGACAACTGGTGTGTCGGCTCCACAAAACCAGACTGGGCGCATGTTGTCTCCCAGCCAGGCCACTCTCAGCTGAAGCTGTCTTCGTATGAGTTCAGATTAAATAATTGTCTCCTAGCAAGACCGAAGGACCGCACCCGTAGCACACCCTGAGCTGCCGTGCAGATCCTAGATCTCATAGCAATTGGAACACCGGTTCTCCTTCGGGTGCACTTTGCGGTAATTGCCTTCAATTTTGAAGAGCTTATAAGATGCTCCAGTAACAACTGCACATTTGCGGCCAGCTTGGCTACAAATTCAGTTTCAGGGATGATCGAGTTCATCGGTGATGAACTATATGTGGCAGTTGCACGCCAACCTAAAGTTACCATGTGCATCAAGGTTATAAAAATCGGAGACTGGTTAAATCCTAGGGGGCAGTCGGGTGTAGTGTATTGTAGCCCATGATTAAACCACCGCCGTCATTACGAAGGCCAGACTGAACGCATGTTCGTATTGCGTATACACAAACATAGTTGGATGTGCGACGGGGTGACGAATTATCACAAATGGCCATCCACACCTTTGAAACGAGCAGCAGTCGCCAAGAAAGGCACCGAAACTGGACACCTATAATTTATTGAAGACAAGGTGTCGGATGAAACCTCAGTTACCCGATGAATCACATATCACATATCTATATGTTCTAGATGTGACGCCAGCATACGCAGTTGCCTGCAGACCTGCGGTACTAATCGTTGATTGGCTGATATCCCCTATTACTCAAGTTTGTTCTGTTGCTGCTATTTTCTCTGACAATAGACTCCTGCACAGATTTGAAAACGAAAGAATTGGTCCGGTGCACAAGCAGTCTTTGTCCACACTCCTCCATAAACCCGGAAGGCGAGGATTTGCCTCCATTCGTGAAAAATAAGCCTTTACATTTTTTAATATTACAATAAGGCACCCTTTACACAAGCTTCCGAATCCCAGGTTTCGGGTCGACCGCTCAGGCTAGACTAAGTTTAAGTTCAGGTAACTGTTGCGTAAATTTTGCTTAGATGGGAGCGAGGTCCACTATGCTAAATGACTGAATGAAGAGAAAAAGAGGCTCTAAAAATGATAATTGATTGTTTAACCGTTAGCCGATGGCACAGGCTGTCATTACATTTTACCAGGATTAACTTTGCTAGCGATCCGAAGGGCCACACGGGAATAAACGGCATCATCCGGCAAGAGGTTCACAAAAGGACTTACTGAAATGTGATAGAATTCACAAATTTGGCTCAGCAAAAGGAAATTTTAGGGTTCATTATATTATTTTTTCAATCTCAAATTCACTTATACTTAGTCCTGGAACGAAGATAGTGCCCTGTTTAGTAACCCTTGGATAACGGAGAAGCTGTGAAGCCACAGAACCCCAAAGAGAAAACATGTCTTCCATTTCTCAATCTTACCGCATAACCATGTCTATCTTAGGTGTGTGAAAGGTTCCATCACCACGTTCCGGATGCCACACTTTCTTGAGATTCAACTTTTCAGAATTTTCGACTAAGCGATGAATGTAACTGGGACAGCGAGCCAGTTTTTTCTACTTCGACGAGCGCATTTGGCCCAGAGGCTGTTCAATGGGAAAACGGAGCTACGGTCAATAAAAAGTGCATTATAGTACGCTATAAAGATAATTTGCTTTTCATTATTTTCCATTTAGCGGCACGATGGTTGTTACCCAGGAACAGTCAATAGATTCATAACCGCTTTCCTTCACCACGTAGGCATCCTTCGATCTGAAGGACTTTGTCTGGACTAGAAGTCAGTCTTAACTGTAAGGGAACTTAAAAACAGGTAAAACCCAAGGAATATCAATTTTCGATCGCCAGCACGAAACTGAGGATATTTGGGTGGGTGCCCAAACCGCTGAATCTGGTCAATGCAAAAAAAGAATTATCTGGGCAGTCCGTTAAATACATTCAAAGACACGTGCAAATCTTTACCCAGCGAACAGACGAGGTTTTCCCTTGAGAGAAGGACACAAAGTTGCTTAGAGCAGTGCACGGGACATGAAAATACCTGCTGAGTGCATATTCTTTAAAATTGGCACGGAGCCAGAAAAAAAACGCACTCCAAATCCTGATATGTACAGAATATGGGCAAACCGGTAAAATATGCGTAACTGAATGCCAACTTGCAATAAAGATATCATGAGAAAAACGAAAAACTCGGAAAAATGAAAACATTCGCAGAATGAGTCAAATTTACCGGAAGAAATAAATATTGTATGTCCATGCAAACGACAGAGTAAAACATGAGTTATCAGAAAAACATTCAAGCATTACTTTTGAAAATCCTTAAGATGAAAGTGCCCCAAGAAATAGTGCAATAAATCACATGACACCCAGTTAACTGATCGATATTGACAGAACATTTTTAAAAGGTCACTGGGGTTTTCAAACGTTTGTCTACGTCAAAAATTGATTTGATTATATTATTTTATTTAATGCATAGTAGTTTCACGGGCAGAAGTGTTTCAGATCGAAGGGTTGTTCGGAGGCGAGGAAATTAGAATACAAGAAGCAGATGCTTTCATGGGCATTCCGAAATTTCCATCTCGTAAACTTATTGCATTCCTCCTGGAAACGTTAGATTTCTTCAAGTAGCAAGACGTTCTTCAAATAACATGAGTGCTTTGACGTTTGCCATGGCCTCCGACGATCTTCCAAAATGTTTTATTACGTAGTTTTTGTTTATCCCACCTTTACTCGTATGCTGAGTTCGTCAATTTTCTTTTTTTGCAATCAGCATTTCGGGTGATGTTTATAGGCTTGAGTAAGCGTAAACAATAAACAAATAATAAAAATGACGTCGACAACTGAGGTTTGTCATAAGTGCAATCCTGTTCACACGGAATGCCTTTCTTAATTATTTATCTTTTTAAATGTTTCCTGTCATCGCATTTCCTAGATGAATGCTCGCGTCCGTCATCAAGTTTCCGTTCCTTGAATGAGCGCTTTTGCAATTTGCCCACGCATACACTTCCTTGAGGGCGACTGACACGTTTTTAGACCTTCTTTTGGGTCGCCCATGGGCAGATCATTGGAACAGGTAACCCCCTGTCCTGGAGACCGTGCTTCAGTAAAATTGATGCCAGCGATTGCATGAACGTTGACCGATAGGTAATGGGACCCAATTTTCCTGTACTGCCTCGAGGCGTACTTCAGAACCCCGTCAGCAGCCGCACAGCAACTATCATCATAGGTAGTAGAACATCATGGCAAGGACAAGGGAGACGAGAAGGGCCATTTCTGGCTTATTAGCCGTCATCAGCCAACCATACACTAATCTTAATGTTAATATAGTGAGATTAAGTTCACTACTTAGGATACGGTTAGAGAAAGGTTTAATGGTAGGTTGAGAGTTAGAGTTAGCGTTTTTTAATTTCTTGTCCATCCCAGTTGCGCTAACATTGCCTAATTAGGGTTAAGATGCAGGAGCATTTGCCCTTCCAGGAATTTTGTGCAGAATTATTTCGCTTGCGTGTAGGGGGTTCTTTTCTTTTGTCCTTCCCGTTTGCATTGCCATAATTTTGACCCGGTCAAAGAGCATAGCAATGAGAAGAAATAAACGCGCCCACTGGGGCAAGAACTTTATTCACCTGACGTTTCGGATTCGAAATCGAACCTATCATCAGTAACAGCATCATATACGACTAATTATTATACAGGGAAATGTAGTTCTTATAGGATACAGTCACTATGCTACTGCATACCTATGACAATCAACATATCCCTCTTCATTGAAGATGACTGTTTTTTATACGTTAATTGCTTAATGGCCAGCATGCGGGTCATTATCTGCTGAAATTTCACCAATCGTGTTACACCTTGGTGTTATGATGGATTGGACAACTGACTCAGCAACATTGTCGTCGGAAAATTTGTTCACATGAACGCTCCCTGAGTGGCTGATTGCCTTGGCCAAACTGAGGCTCAACAACGAATATAGGTTAGGGAGGTCATCGCGCTTTTTATAGAATGGAGAGCCGAATGAACCATGAAGTGGGAATTGGCACCATTTTTCGGCACTGCTCCTGGGTGTTCGGTAATTCGCGTCCGGAACAGCATTCCAGTTTTACCCACGTAATTGCTGTGCTTGCAACTGCAACAGTTCTGACAAACGACTCCAGCTGTATCTTGCCGTGGCATTGGGTTGTTTTTTTCTCATAACGTAAGCCTAATAGTTGCATCCAGTCCGTGTGCGACTTCAACTCCATGGGGTGCGCGAAGGCGGCTGAAGGCACAAAGCGACCGCTCAAACAGTAAGTTAATCGTCAAACGAACAACGTCACGCTCACCTCGTTTGAAATTTACACATTTACACAACTGTATGTGCCCGGAAGTTGCAGTTGCCGGGGCATAGATGGACGTTTCGCGAATACTCGTAAAACATGGTTTATGCTTAGAAAGTACCATTATGTTAAAACAAGAGAGATTATATTGTCCTTATAACTGTGTTTTAGGGTCAAGGTCCCACATTTTACAGAAGTAAATGGCTTTGCGTTTTCAGAAGCAACCAGTTTTCCACTCATGCCTCACCTGATTTGCAAGGAATGAAGAAATAAGCTTTAAGTTTGGGAGGGTTGAGGTATTAAACTTTTCTTATTTGAGACTGATGCCTTCGCTTAGGAAAAGGAGCGCAAACACGCTAATAGTTTTGCAAATCGCCCGGATACACAGATGGACTGATTTTCTGCTCAAAATATGCTCTTCTTTTATAACCTTTATCTAAACCGCTTAATAAGAAAAACGCTGTTCATGTAGGATGTGAAATTAGTACTGTAAAAGCACGATGTTGGATAGCTTCCGCCTCATCCTTTTGATTTTTGTAAGTATATTTAATCGATTTAACTGCCTTCTATCAGGGCAACTAATAACGAAACAAGCGCCCACGTTTGAATAGCGTAGGTCGATGTACTTGCAAAGGTTATGTTCCTCCATTTAGGGGAAGTAGAATACGAATTTTGAAAAGTCTGGCTTTGGTCTGATCGACTGCGCAAATCATTTTTCATACAGCCAACTGTGGTCTTCAAACTTCATCGGCTAGACTGTTTTCCAGCCCTAATGGATAGCCGAAGAAGTGCTATGAAGGTTTTAACCACAATTCCATTTGTCCCATGGTTGACAGAGTTAAAAAAGCAATACCACATATTTACGTTTTTCTAGCGTTTCATGCAACGTAGGACTTACTTCGCCTACTCTCTTTGCCATTTTTTGATTGAAAAGACTTTTTATCAACCACCGCAGTCACCAAAGGTTCTTACTCGTGCACACACTCCACAACGCCAATTTATGCGGTAAACAACAGCAGATCGAACCCCAGCACCACAGATCTCCACCCTCCACCTAAGTTCCTATACCGACAGTTCAACCGTGGTAGTCCGACGATGTCCACCGTATGCTCAATGGGAAAGTGGAACAGGGACGGTGACTTGCGCGTGATTTAGTTTAAAGTGATAGTAGACTTGCGCTGCATCTACCGCACTCTCTCCTCCTCCACCACCTGAGCCCGGTGTCAAGACAGAGTCAAGAAGACCGGAGGTAGGAGAGGACGCAGGTGGCTGACGCGGCCGGGTCCCCTAAGTCCTAGCCGCCCCTAGGCGTGCCACCACACCTTCCATGTTCGGCATTTGTAAGCAGAGCGCAACCCGAATAACGCACGCCGTGCCCTGATGTGGCCCCGTGTTGGTCCAACGCATTTACCACGTGGCCCGTTTAGGGGGCACAAGTTCGTATACCACACACGAAGTCATCCCACCGCAGATAGGCTTCCGAAGCTCGTTCTTCGTCCCCTTCGCCATGTGCATGCTACGGCACTCTATGGCATGTGTGAACCACGCAATCTCCCCCTTTTGGTTGGAAACTTAGCCTGATCTGTTGGCGCCAGTTCGTGTGAAGCACGCCTAGTCGGGTTGTATATATCTGTGAGTCATGCCACCCGATCTCAGCATCAGGTAAGATAATGGTTTGGATAATGAAGTGATGCACGGGAGGTGGACGAGGGGATGGCTTTGACTCTTAGGACTCCAAGAAATTGTTGATCCGAAACGCTCTTTATCGCTTTTTGTAAGTAAACTCCTGGTCCATCGTACCAGGTGTGTGAGGCACACCAAGGTGAGCTGTTGAGCCCTTTTGGCTTCTGCATTCAATCTGCCTCCGATTTGCCTGACCCGACGGACTCTGGTGAGGGAGGTCGGAGACAGTGCAGTAGATGCAGTGCAAGTCACTTGCCCTGCACCTGCCATGCTGCGGGGCTTACGGCGGATATGGTCGGTCAAGTCGGTTGAACTGTCATATCCCACAACTAGGAATAGAAATGACCGATTGACAGTGAAGTCGTCAGTAGCCAGCCGTCTAACCTTTTTAGCAATACCTATTGAATTTGTGCTATTTTATAAAACGCATAGCTACTTAAATAATTTTGAGGTTTTTAGAGGCCGAGCTTACAAAGTTATTAGATCGTTGCAAGTTGATTTTTGGCAAACTTTGGCATCTTCAAAAAATGTTAGTTGTAAATTCTTGGAAAGAGCGATTTTCCTAATTGTTATCACGCTGAACTCAGAAGCAAATCAATAAATTAGTCCAAAAAAATCAACTTTCTTTACGAGTAAGACTATAATAGTGGGTTAAAACTAGTTCTACCGTAAAACCACAGTGCCAAAGAGCATTAAATGAGCACATATAATGCTTCACTTGGGACGCTCTTAGTATTTGACAAAGGCAAATGTTATTCTTTTCTTTTGAATGCAAAATCAAGAGTGGTGTTCAGTAATTTTTGGACTCCAACATAGGCTCAAATTTTGGGTTGACGCCCGTCTTGTGTGGTAACAGGGAATCTTTTGTGTCACTAATTCCTATTACTTCAGGGAGCTATTACTTCGCAGTTCACTTTTGTCAATCAGAAAAACCTCAATGTCATCCTCAAACTTACAAGGCAAACAGGTTTTTCTACATTTAGCGTAGACGCAACAGTATTTTCTACTCCCAATCTGCTTACCCAATCTTGTCCTGTCAGTCAGAATTCTCAGTTAACTTGCAAAGTACGACTAACATCTGGCGAAGTCTAATGCACACGTAGTTAACCATCCGCATCAATCACGTTTGCTGTCCTTAAAACCAGTTTTCTTATAAAATTCCATTCCATTAGCTTTCTATTTCTCGATATAGCTGCAGTGCATGGACAAAAGAAACTTTAACGAAGCCTCTGTCTGGCGAAATCAGCTAAGGCTTCCTTTGCCATGATAGAAAACGTTGATTCGTGCTGACAACGAGCAATTTTCAGTTCTTCTTTAAGAAACTTGCGTGGTCTAGAATGAGTGAACGAACGCATCCAGGGATCTTCAATGATCAATGATTGAATTTGCAAACCACGTGCACACTGCTTGAAGGTGCAACTCATTGGGGAAAACATGAGCCATGAGAAAGGCAATCTAGGTTTTTCCCCAAAGGTTCGTTTGATTTTAAGGCAAAAGATATGCACCTAAACGCTATTTAATTATCCTTTGCAGAAAAAGAACAGATTAAAGAGAAATTTGCCAAGGAGAGCCCATTCCTGCTTGAGTACATGTTTGCAGCCCTAACTTAGCAGTCTTCGGAATTATGCGCGGTTGTTTGAAATTCAGCCACCATTTTTATGCTCCGTATTCAAATGGAAATTTTCGTACATGTACTTTGGCTGGCCTTTTGGCTCATTTTAGAAAAAATTTACTTCTCCTTTATTCCTTTGAAATATAATAATGAGGTTATCTGCACACCTTTCTGAAGGAAACAAAATCTTGTGTGCAGTTAGCACCCCATTTACCGATGAATGTTAATGGTGTGTACAGGGGCAGTTTAGGTCATTATGCATCATTTTTGATCTTCCGGTATTATATTTTTGTAAATCTTTTTAATCCACTGCGAATGAGGTTTTTGCTCAAGATTTTGAAACGATATATTCAAAATAAAACACACATAACTTAGTCTTAGCAACGTTTCGTAAGATACTTTCTAAGAACCATAACATTGTGTAACGAAACATACAAAGGGCGTACTGAGACTTTGCTAACACCGTTTTAGCGAGCCGGCCCGTTGAGATCGAGTGCTTTTGGCAATTTCATAACTGAGCTCTTTTATCTACTTGGAAGTTGGGACAAAGAGTATGAAAGAAATTAGCATATATTAGCATGTAGTAGATCATATATCTAGAGGTGAATTGGACTCTTTTTAAATGCCATTTTCACACGTTAAACAGATTTTTTCACACATTTATAATACATAAAAGAAGATAAAAAAGTGATACGGGCAATCATGCATAGTAAAAATTTGAGAGTAACTTTGGTGCAAAACTAGCTTGATTGTAGCTTTTAAGATTCTGCTTTGATATCGAACGTTAATTCTTGCTGTGAGGGAGTATTTTTCAATTCGTCTTGTAAAAATAACCCACTTGTTCCGGAATGGACGACAAAGCAACTAGGCTCTTTCAAATATCAGTATTGAATTTTCGAACTCGTTACGCAATAGGTTTGAGAAAAAAACAGATCACGGTATTAAGTTATATGCACAGAGCAGACAAGTTAGGAGGGAAATTGCGATTTTAACCCCAATAAATTAAACATTAATATTTTTGTTGAATTAGAGGCAATGAAGTATCAAAATGAACGAAACGAATCTATTAATGAGATCAGTATTAATAAAAACGCTTGGGTGCTTTAGATTTTTTCTATGTAAGACCTATTCAGAGTTATAATTTTGATTGCAGTAACACATTAACAGGCAAACCGGAATGTTAGAAAAAATTCCGTCAGATTTTTGGGCTTATTCGTAAATGCATACAAAGTTACTGGAATTACGGCAGTCTGTACTTGCCCCCATGCTTTTTCAGAAATGATGCCATAATTTGTTGGCAATTTGCCTGTTTTCGGAGCTGAACGCGTCCATTTAGACCGCCTGTGGGGGCCACAAACTGTTAAAACAGAGCACGCATTGACATGTGCGTGATCCCTTTCTTAGAATTCAACTTCTTAGCTACAAAAAATCATATGCCCTGCAGATTTCTGTCTAATAAACATTAATACCTAAAAGAAGCTTAAATACTGAGGTACTGACCAGGATATTAGCATACAAAAACCTCGTAACGCACATGCGGCCCACTCTGCATCCCCGAAAGTTACACTCTGCTAAAGTAACAACCGTTCTAAAAAAACACACTTCACTTTATAAATTATAAGGTAGAAATTTAAAACAGGCATACTCAGGAGGCCTCATTGGTGCCAACAAAGTTCACGACGGTTTATGAACTGCAACCAGTCTTTGCATAACGTAGATAACGAATAGAAACACATATCCGTTTTAATTGGCACTAAATGTCAATGCATAACAATAAGAGTCATGGTTCAATGCAAAGAAAAGTCACATGAAAGACATTATCTTTAAACGAAAAAGGGGGAAGTTAACGCCAATCACAATCGTGAGTAAATCAAGACATGGGATCGGAGATTGACCACACGGTCCAGCAGCCAGTATAGGTCGAGATCGCCCCGCCGTATATGGGCTGCTTCCAAGTAGCGCAAAATCCCAATTGTTCGTGCTCGAACAAGAACTCGGAAAGCTGTTTTTAGTGAGCACTGTCAAGCAGATCTTTCGTAATCGAAGACCACGGTGCTTTATTTTCCTGTCAGAAATGTCAGGCAAATGCTCCGAGGCGCTGGCTGCCAATGGCTTTTGCGTTCGCCAAAAGTTCTTGCATTCGCAAGTGCATGTGAATTCATACAAACAATTCGGGTTGGCGTGCAACGGAAAGGCATCCTGTGCCCGGTTGATTGAAACGCTTTAAGTAGGAATGCTAAAGAAGAATTCAGTAGTATTGTAGCCATTCCTGAAAAGACGCTTGAATCAAACCACTTAAAAAACGTTCCCAGCCGGGAGACATCCTTGCACATATTCCTGACACTGGGCATTGTGTGGACCCCAGCGAAGCTTTTCGTGTAATCTATAAGGTCTCACCAAACTAATCCATGCCACTGGATCAACGTCTATTGGCCATTAGATTGAAGAAGGCGGTCTTGTGCGCGCAAAATAACCTCGTACAAGCTCCACACTTACCTTGGCCAATGGTCGCTTAACTGCATGCATTCCCCCGCGCCATCTATGTCCTCCCCACGAACGGCTCTACCCAACGCTCATTGCCACCTAGCACACTGTTTCTTGTCTTCCCTCCCCTATGCACACCACTCCCATAACGGACGAAAATTATCGATTTCATGTTTTAAATTTCTACTACGTTCCAACGTTTCCCAATAACTGTACCGGCCTGAAGAGAAGATAAGACATCGTTTATTCCATGCAGAACCGCCAAATCATACAAATAACTCTATGGAAGATCAATTATTTACGGCCGATAACAGCTGAAAGCAGAGAAGGAAAGCACAATACGATAAAAATATGAAATAAGATAACACTAAGCACTAGTACAAAATTGTTTGCTCTTCTGCGTGTAAAACATCCGTAAGTCGGGTTAACATGGAAACTACCGAACTGCATATCATAAACTAGTCTATAAAATCATTAGGGAAGTTTCGGATTTTTTTGCATTCAATGGTGATTTTTACCCTGATCTGATTATTTTTCCTTCCTCCATAGAGGATTTCTATTGGACTGTCATCCGCGCTGTTAGAAAGAATGAAGATGTTTTGCAGATCGTGGGTGAAAAGGCTGGTTGCTGTAAAAACCTTATATTTAAGTCTTTATTTAAATCAGAATCGTACCTCTATTGAGCGCTGAACAGGAGCGCTAGCCAGCAACATTAAAGTTTCCATTCATCGTCATTGAATGCCGTTATAATCGAAGACAACTTTTTATTAGTTCCGTTGTTGGCCGGCAAATTGGTCGCTCCACAAACTCGATGACCAACCAAGCCATCAACCGTTAGCAATTCTGGAAAGTTGCTGTCCACACAGTGTGTTCGTGGAGGAATTTCTTCCTGATCAAATAAAGCTCCCTCCAATCATTTTCCTCATTATAAATGGCTTCTTCATACCATTTCGTCGACAAAGGCCAAAATTTCAAAACTTTTCTCTAATTAAGTGTAGAGGGAATATTGCAAATTTTTCCCTTTGAATAATCATAATGGTTATCTAATGGTACTACTCGGTACAACGAATATAATCGTACTCCCGCGATGTTAAGGATAGGTTGCTGGCTCTGACAATCTTAATGCGCATTCACACATTTACCTGCTCCTATGGAGCAGGTTATATGTATCGCACGAGTCGGCGCATATTCAAAAGCATAACGGAACACTTCCCGGTATGGCTGAGAAAAGGGGAAGTTAAGAGCATAGATAGCGCTATTCACGCACACATTTGCTTCCAGGCATCGTGTGGAGCCCAGCGAAGCTATCCGTGTGATTCATAACGTCCCACCCCAAGCCACTGGGTCAGCCTGTACTAGCATCAGCAGTAGCAACTGCCATCAGGCCGAAGAAGCTGGTCTTATGCGCACAAAAGGAACGCTTACAACGGTCAAATAATTGCATGTACTCCCCTTTGCTATCTCTTTCCTCCCCTTCCGTCAAAACGGCTCCACTAAACTCTAACGGCCGCGTCACGCACATTTTTTGTTACCCTTTCACATCTGCACACATCTTACACACCACACTTACATGAACAGACGAACATTCTTGATTGCATATTTTCAAATTTGTGCTATATTCCTACGTTCCATAAAAATTTAACTTGCCATTTATATTTTAAAATAGTCAAGCAAACAATTTTGTCCTCATAACTAACAAATTTATTTTATTTGAAAAAATTAAAATTGCAAACCTATCACCGAACATTCCTCGGACTAAACATCTAAAATAAGGCATTATATGAATCCAAAGTTATGCCTTAATAATTTCTTCCGAATGTAGCTTGGTGTCATCAGCTCGAAAATTAACCAGTATATTTCGGTATCTTTCTGAAGAACTTTCAATCAGTATACATAATACATTTATGCCGGTGGTTTAAAACGTACTTGCAGCCCAAGTGCTAACCGAAAGCCCGGCCAGGAGGTTTACCGGTAATTTTGCTGCCGCAGGACCAAACTGATTGACCTTCGTCTTCTCAATGTGTCCATAGATGTGAAATTAACATTCTCGCAAGGCTTTCATGAAAGTACTTCAGGATAGTTGCCTGGGAGAATATTCTATGCTGTCGATTTATTCAAAGAAATAAAATTCGGATATTCTAAATTGCCCTGGGATGGGATATGGTTTTATTTAATCATTTTATGACTGCCTCTTAATCTTCCCGTCAAGCCTAGGTCAGATGCGTCACAAAAAACATCCACTAATTTACAACAAAGCTTTTGCGTGCAATTGAAATCTTGCGTCAGTGTGCTGCACGGCCCTTGTCCTTGAGGATCTCGCATCAGTCATTTAAATCGATACGCCCAGTGAAGCACTGCCTCATGTGAAAACACTGCTTTGAGGAAATTATGACCTCTACTTGATTGACGTCCTCCGAGAATGCGCCTTTACGTAACATTCACACGACGGCTTGGTCTTCCTTTCTTACTGCTATTTGTTTGTTATTTAGATACAGGTGAAGGCACACTTTCCTGTCTGGCCGTAATAAACATTCATGCAGTCACTGCAATAATATTTTACAGACCACATCAATCATACGCAGATAAGTGATATTGCTCCTAGGCTGCATGCATATCATGACTATTAATTTGGTAGCTGGTGCGCTGATAATATTCGCTGATTCTTTGTATAAATTATAAAAGTCCAAACAGATCCCTTGTGTAGAGAATATGTCGCCATGTTGTTGTTCTGGATGGTTACCTGACTGCGCGATAAAGCAGATCACTTTGCTCATTGGCACACAAAGTTATTTCGGTAGCCATCCCGATAAAACCGACCGGATGGTTGATTAGTTTCGCACCCATTAGTCTCCTCATCAGAAATGTGACATTCTGTTTGATTTTATAGCCATAGTGCAGGAAAGCAACTTGGTTCACGCATTTAATTTTTATTATAGACAGTAATGCCTTATTAACCATTTTTTTATAATTTCATATAGGTCTTTTACTATCAAAGAGCAGCATTATTTTATTCGGCTGGGAAATTAATTCCAGGAAGCAGTAAGCTAAGCCTTCTGTTGAACATTTCTAGCTTTCCCATTTTGTCAACAGCCAGCGTGTCATTCCCTTAGTGTGCCTGTAGCTTTGGTTTAACAGGCAAAGAAACCGACATTATGGTTGTCACATTGATAGGGATACGTACGGTTGAAAGAAAATATCACAGTTGCAGTACTATAAATTCAGTCATTATAATTATTAAAGCATTATAATCCTTCCAACGGAAGGAGAACTTGTCTGGAGTCTCATCAGGTAACTTCGGATATGGATATACATCCGTGTATTATGAAGTTTGCGAGCCTTGAAAATACTAACAGAGATTTTAAAAAATCTCGAGAAAATCTGTGAAATAAACTTGTTTTGCCCTCTCCAAGCTTTTCACACGTATAAACAGTAGATGACCCAACTCAAAAATTTTCCAGGTTGGTATGTGAGTGAGCATACATTTGGTTCTGTTATTTTGGTTGCTGAATCAATAAAAAAAGAAAGCTTTTTTTTACTAAAGACGAACTCATTTTAAATCTGTTTTGTGCAAGGTAAATAGACCAACCTTGGGTGAAATCAGACTTTTCCGGATGAATAAGTTTTTTCATATGTTTTTAACTATCGCAAATCGAAACCATCTGTTGGTGCTGGTTGTGCTAAAAAAAGTCTTCAGATAAGCAAAAAAGTTCAAATGAATCGCTTTTAGAACCAATAAA
Organism: Schistocephalus solidus; assembly: GCA_017591395.1. Classification (NCBI taxonomy): domain Eukaryota; kingdom Metazoa; phylum Platyhelminthes; class Cestoda; order Diphyllobothriidea; family Diphyllobothriidae; genus Schistocephalus; species Schistocephalus solidus. The sequence continues at coordinate 49,992 of WEDG01011413.1, forward strand.
ATCGGACCTTCCTTCAAGGAAACGCCAGTGAAGATGGGTAAAAGAAGAAATAAGGGGCAAATTCAACTTCGAAAATTATGTTTTGCAAAATTGTAATATTTTTGTGCCACAAAATGCAGCAATGAACTTGTATGATGGTATGACGGTTTAAGAAGTCGAGATTAAACTCACGGCTCCCGTTGGGGCCTCGTAGCTCAGTTGGCTAGAGCCTTGGATGTACTAAAGCCTTCCCCTTGCTGGCGTGGGTTCGAATCCCACCGAGGCCGCCCGAGTTTTTCACAAGTGGTTTAAAGGAATTTTACATGAATTGATTACCAGCGACATGTTGTGACTGTTCCGTATCACACCATGGGATAAAATTGTCTAAGCACTTCCTGTCGGATAGAAAATTGGAGACAATGAGCCGCCACATTAGTTATTAGCTTATATTTTCAGTATGAGCCAGGAGAAATATAAAAAAATGGGACAGTGACTTTCGTTAAGAAGGATGAACCAACACGGTATATGAAGAAGCGGGTGTACGATTCTGATTGTATTATTTCAAATTGTGAGCCGTTCGTCCTCTGTGAGATCATTTAAGGATAGAATGGATTCAAACTAGCCAGGACATCCAAGTTATTACAATCAGACGGATTGTATTTCATTAATTTGCTGAGTACCCTTTCTTCTGTTGCAATAAGAACTCAACGTTATTTAATTAAATTTCTTGGGCTGCCGATAATTCAGTATATATATATATATATCAGGGAAATAATTTCTGAAATTATTAAGTGCAGGACATGGAGTTCCTTTCACCCATCTCCTAGTCCTTGTCAGTTTATCCCCGCTTCTGCATGCCTGGTTCGTTTGTGGTCTTTTTAATTCTACAGGAAGTTGCTATGTTGCACAAATGATGTCTGTAATTTGTATGTTGTTCATCGTACAATCTTTGATTGTTCGATTAGCAGCAAGAACAGTAAGTGGAGCCTGATAATTGTGTGAAATTTTGTTAAGCCTATCCCGTTGTAATTGGTAGGTAACATTGTTAAAATAAGACGAATTTGACGACATAGATATTCACGAAGTGTAAGCCTTAACAGCACAGCAGAAATGCGAAATGTTTCAACACGGCCATTACGCATAATTGTAAATTCTCAAATCGAAAAGGTACAAAGGTCTCTGCCGAGGCCCTGGACGAACACAAGGACAGGGTTAAATAATCGAAAGCAGGGTGGAGAGGGCTGCTCAGTGATCGCGTTGCGGGACACAGGTCTTCAGCTGTGCTTTGGAGTTTAATCTCAAGTGCCACAAGCAGCCGCTAAGCGGCTAGTATATTATCGGCAAAAAGAACCACCGGAAAAGACTCCGCAGATTGAAATAGCGATTTCGGGTTTAGTAAATGTCATAAACCAGCCATATACAACCGTAGATTTTACAACTTCTGGTGTTTGAATCCCGGGATCTGTTGTTTAGACGTCTGACGCCCTAACCGTTGACACACATGCTTTTTGTCCTGTCAGTTACGATAGGGGCACGTTTGTTCCTGAACTTTGACCGGTGAGAGCTCCCATTTAACCCATTGTTCATATTCTTACTCGAAACTAATTGGACAATAAGTTGAATCTTTAGAGCTGTCCTTGGTTTTAGTCTCAAGATTTGCAAAATTTGTGATTAGCTGATGATGACTAATAAGCCAGACACGGTCTTCCCACCCTCTCTTGTCTTTTTTCTACCCCGAAGGTAGAGCGTTAGGTCCAGAGTTCAAGCGTCGAAAACTGCAAATAGCAGCAAGATAGGAGTCTGTCGGGTTATCCGTCATTTTTAAATTACTCGTCTGATACATCAAACGCCCAGCCACAATCTCAGATATGTGTTTTGCCGATTTCGCCTCACCACATGACGCAGTTGCCAGGGTCCAGCTCGTCACTTGGTTTCCCAGCGTTCCCAAATGCATTTCTGCTATGAACGTCAATGGCTTATTTTCCATCTTCTATTTTTCTTCGTTCAAGGGTTCCATTTCAAATATTTTTGTCAGCTGTCAGGCTGAACCTGTTAAGACTTGTACACTTCCAGAAAAAGCCCCTCACTGTCTACATATAAACATTTTAGGGAAATGAAAACTTTAGCATTAGAAAGTGACACTTGCTCGCGACACCAGCTTTTACTAGGAGAGCAGCTGTGTCCTGGACAAACAAGATATGCTTTTGGGTCACACATTGCTGCACTCAAGTAAACTCACGTTCGTCAAGTTTCCAATGGGGATTATCAGTTCGCGATCTAACAATAAAAGTTAATGCGGTTTTTGTTCAGTTACAACGGAATAACCACGTAATGTTCATTGAAATGCCAAGAGGCAACCATCAGTTTCAAGAGAGAAGGAGAGCTCGGATGTCAGAATAACACCAGAGTACCGGAAGCATGTCCAAAGGTTCAGGAACGGGAAGGGGTCACAGTCGAAAAACAAAACTGGACTGATTTCTAATTTATAAAATAATTTTACCATACTGGTAGTACAGGAACTAGCTTAAAGCCCAGACACGTGTTTTGCCGGTATTATGCTGCTGTTTAACACAGCTGCGAGGGGTCCAGCTCATCAGTCGTTCCCCCAGCGTTCCACATGTGCTTTCTGGTAAATACACCAGTTTTGAATTTACAGCTGTTTAGGATCTTTGGAAATTAATTTCATAAATGAAGCAAAGTCTTTCGGGCCAAATATTCATAGCACATATAGGTCTGTGCCCAAAGACTTTGATTAAACTGATTTGCTCCAGGTTTCAAAATCAATTTATAAATAAATTTAAAAAAACTGTGATATATGATCATTCAATAGGGGGTCATTTTCCAAAGACAACGCTGGGAGGTGATCCAAGCCATCTTTCAGAAACTAGAAGCCAGTCTGAGTTTAAAGAGAGTGACTAAATACATATCGTTAGCATACTTAGCATGCAGAAGAGCTCAAGTCATCAATGTGAAGGGCGAGAGGTGAGGGCATAAGATGTAATCTTGAAGAAATCCACAAGTATCGCGAGGAGCAGTACATTTGCGTTCGCCGAAATAGACAAATTGAGTGCGGGAACTTAAAAAACCCCCAAGCTGAGAGCCAGCGCAATCCGAAGAGCCGCATGTGGATGTTTCGGTGAAGAGAAGATCCCGCGGGTTAGTAGGGAGGGCAGAGACGTATTCAGAACGTGAATATGCATACGCAACCTTACCTAGAACGGACTACAAGAGCAACAACATCCATCGTAATACACCTGGCCTTACAGAAAAATGGTTAAAGGGGGAAAAATTTGAAAGAGAATAGCATAATGATAGCTTAGACATCTCGTTCAGTAAACTTCAGAAGTGCAGAGAGGCACACAGTCTCAGATAATTCAAGCTTTCTCTATTCTATTGTAAATGATATTTAACGTTCTCCCCCTGCAGCCTACATAGAAGTGGTTTTCTACTACGGATATGTTGGCGGTTACAACAGTTGTTTGACAGAAGGACCTAATGCACGCTAAGCTCTATGACATTCACCTATTGCAGTCAACCTTAATTATCCAATTTATCGTAATGGAGAGCCTAACTGATCTTTGTGGTTCACCGGCAAACGTCGCATATTCTGATCCCTACGTACTTTTTAGTTCGACTGCCCGGCTCATGGTAGAGTTAGCAGTTGTGACAAAAAGCGTTCGGGAGTTAAACAAATGGTATAGCTATCAAGCCTGACTGAAATGGATAAAAAGTAGGGTGCCTGACAGGAAATTGGTTCGGTTCGCACGAGCTAAACAAGCAATCGTCATGACCATTATAATTGTGAACTAGATGATATATCCTTGATGTCCATGTTGTTTCATTTCTCAAGGTCAGTGACACCAGCAACCATTCAGACATTTAAATTTAAGGCTTGTTTTGACGTTTTCTTGTTCCTTCGAGCGTTGATGCGTGCGCATGCGAATGTGGGTGTCGGTTACTTACCTCAACTTTCCCCAAATTACCGAACTATGCCCCAGGCACAGTAGGTGAAAGCGTGTGGCACACTGGCTCACGACGCGAGCTCGGTCTGCACGAGGAGGAACACCGACGTATGCGTGTGCGCACACCTTAGCGGAGCTTTTACGCGAGTGAATCTGACGCTGAATGCAAATTCACCCACGACCTCAAAGGAAGTGCGTCTGAACTCGTTAAAACATGTCAAAATTTTTCGACTTGGAGGCTGCCGAGAACCAGAGGGGAAAGGCGGATTATAGTAACTCCTCTTTGGTATGAAACGTTATCCGTAAAGACACCGCAGGATGAATTCCTTACCAGCGATGGCGGCTGCAAAGCCAGAAACCTCGGAAATTACGGTAGATGTACTGGCTCATGTTATATGTTTTCGATTCGAAAGAATGCTTGAATTCGGATTAAAGGGTGAAGTATCATCCCAATCAAAGCATTTTTCAGTCACGGCGAGATGCCAGCTTTCTATAGAACACTGAACTGCCTGCGTAGGAAGTAGGCAGTTTTCTCATTTATTTACGATCCTCTTCAAAATTTAATTATATTCTATAGAAAAAATGCACAAAACGTCTTCCCTTATGCTTACATCTGGAGCAACTTCCATCATCTCTAAAATTTGTTACTCAGAAAATGGCATCTTTTCGGCTAAATCTGTATAAATTGCCAAAATAATTTTGGGCGTGACCTGCCGTTAGAGTGTGTTGTTGGTTTCGAAACTACATGCTGCTTTACGAACCACTCATTCCTGTGTGCTACAGTAATAATTTTGTGACGTTTTCCAGGGCATAGATAATCAATAAGAAAAGACCGTAGTCATGTAGGTGGTAGAAAAGAATCTCGTAAAAATATGGTTTCATTTCTGGAACTTGCCCCACGTCCCCTGGAATAGAAAGCTATTCGTATTCTCGAGAGTTGTCAGCAGAAGGACGTCACCACAAAAATTGAGAGAGCCGCGGCCTGGAACGTGTGGATTTGTGGACTTGGTCATGGCTACACGTAAACGACCGTTTAGTTTTCATCGGCCACTATGTCGATCCCACCCCCGTTGGCAGTCAGATTTTGTGTAAATTCAGGAGAATTTGTGAGGCGATGCGGTGAAAGTCTACATCTCAAGTGACTGGTTCTTTTGCCCAACTTATAGGCAATTGACGAACCTCTTTTACCTCTTGACGGGTACAAACATCCTATTGCAGTGCGTTACCCAAAGCGAATCTATCTGCATCTGGTTGTACGCTTTACCCGCTTTTGCGTGTGTGGGTGATTTAACGCCATGTTAGATGTTGTTGGCGCGAGACAGGCAACTGCGCTTTACTAATTTCAGGACGCTAAATTAGGATCAATGTGATGGTGGCCTATGATATCCTTTTGAGGATTGGCATTTTCATGGTCCATGAAAGTAATGGCACACGTTTGTGTACCACTGCATACTTCGGCACGGTTTAGCAGTGGCCCTTTTCCTTACCCAGGTGCCTTGATTTGTGAAAATGTCAAAACGGAGGCCATTGCATTTCAAAGGATATTATTTCAGGAAAAGCGTGCTGTTTCATGATAGTTAGTACTTTTCCTAAATAGCGGCGATTTCGCTGTCAGAAGGTGCCAACTAGCTGCTGCTTGTAGTGTCTCAAAGTCCTTCCCGGCCCTCGCGAGAACATTAGATAGATATGGGTGCATGGAGGGCTAAACGGGGTGAGTGGTGCACGAACGTGCAGTGACGATCTTCGTTAATGAACGCCACCAATCACTAACGGAAGTCACTCGTTCCGTTCGGCTTTGAGGCTCGATCGGTGAGCGTTCATCAAAAGGTGAAGTCAAAATTCCTGACCCTTAGCCGGCAAGATATCGAGCACGTGGCTCCTGTTTGAAGCGTTAAACTTCTGATGGAAATTGGTCACTGGTCTTCTGGTGCGGAATTTGATCTGGGGAGATTGGGTATGATTGCCTACGATGATGGCTAATGAGCCAGTAGCCGTCCAGTCTCGATTTCTCGGTCAACATTGTTCATCTGAACCCATTGAACCTGCATTTAAGAAAATGTAAGTAAATAGACTTTTAATCTCTTCTTACAGTTATTATTTGGTATGTATGAGGCACGCCGGTCATGCGTGAACTCAAGATGCTAAAGGAAACCTAACAGTTCCGAAGCAACAAAATTAAATGAAGTATTAAACAGTCGCGTAAAACCACTTTTAATTAATGTACTTTTATTCCTGTTATTCAGAACAAAGTTACATCTACTTTAATTGTGTACGCATTCTGCAGAAAGGGTCTCCACTCAAAACTAGGGTGTCATTCCGGAAAAATCAGTTGCTGACTGTCAAATGACCTTTCTATCAAATGCGTATACAAGAATTTTGGGACATGCTAGAGTAGTTGGCGGTGTTGAAACAGCTGGCCCCATGAATGGTTTGACTTCAGAGAAATGAGCCCTGCTGATTTGTGCCTGCCGCGAGGTTTGGCAAGTCTGGGCTCGTAGGGCGCAAGGAACCATTTATTGACTGTCGTATTCCAGATATCTCTCCCTCCCTAAAATCATCGAAGAAACAATAAATCTTTTCTAAAAACTAAATCTGTCGCTGTCATCTCAAAATATATAGTCGAACAAAACACCGCCTAAATGGAGTTGGGGTTGGTGAGCGGACGTCTGGTTTGTTTGTTATTCACCGATTGGGCGAGAACCGCGGGCTTTTGACAGGTGTCGCGAATCCCGCGACAACCACTCCCGCGTTCAGTTTAATACCTATTCGGACGGAAAAGCGTTACTTTCGGTACCATATTAAACGTCAAAATTAACGCTGACCGAAATTTCACGGAATGCATAACTCTGGTAACCAGCAGCCCTTCTCCAATCGAGTTTTATTTTAGCAGGGGCGATCGCTGATGCAAAAGCAGAGCGGTATTTTAAAACATCCAACAGTAGATTGCCTGCGGCGGCGGAGACCGAGATTTGGTCGAGTTTCAACTATACCGCAGGCGCGACGGCTGCCATTGCGTTTATAATGCTTCAAAGAATACGCAGTGGATTCCAGTATCTTTGAAATATTACAGCACGATAACAGATCTGAACTACCACTGGCGAGGGTTGTCAAAATTACATCAGGCAGCCTACTAGCGCTGTAAAAAGGTATTTCAATTAGCATAGGTCATTTGCGGCGCTGATGGGGCCAGGTTTTCTTTTTTGTCTGCACGGAAGCGTCAAAATGGCTGGCTAGAAGTGGTATGCTGTCTCCTTGCTTTTAAAGAAATGCCTTTACTTAAATTCAAACATATGGTAGCAAAGAAATGTAAAGCATAAAAAATTCTCCTTCTTGGCGCACCTCGTTTTGGTAGAAAATTTCGCTGATTTGCTGCTTGAAAAGGAAGTAGCTTTCAGTTAAGGAAGTTTCTAATTGTGAAATATGGCACGACCGCGCCCGGTACTTTTCATGCATAATACGTGACTACCGTCAATTTGATAATATTTTCGTAAAGGTAAAAACATATGGTTACCTCGATGGCAGCTGTTGTCGGTGATCTGCGCGGCACTCTTCCTCATGATGTAAGAATGTGCGTTTTTCTTTAGCCAGAATATATAGCATGTGGTTTGAAAGCCTTCAATTAAAGGTAGCAAACGCATATCCTTTTAAAATTTAATGATGACTTTGTTGATACGCAAAAAGAGTAATTTTACTACCAAAATTTTGGGAAGAAATATTTTACGGTATGATTTCGCGTAAAAATATATTTTGTTAACGAAAGCATCTTAGATCCGGCGAGAAACAGGCATCCTATAAATTATGGTACTTTAAGTATATTTGACATTTAATGAGATGGGAAATATAATGCAAATAAATAAAATTAATTACCCTCATTATTGCATAGAGTCTTGGTACGCTCAATTCGGCCTTGCGAACAAAGTTGAAACTACGGTTTGGGATAAAGTACGTAAGGGTTATATAGCGGTAGGGGGATTAAGCTTAGGATTAGGACATGTGCATAGGCAATCCTCTGAAATTGAGTATTATAAGGAAGTACATTAAGCAGTTACTATTGCCGAAAAGGCACAGAGAATAGAAATTGATTATTTCTGGCTCATTAGCCGTCGGTAGCCAGTCAAGGCAAAAGAAATTCAGGCGGAACTGCCAGGTATCGAACTCCTGACCTCGTTCGAGATCCAGCTCTAACCCCTTGAGCGGTTTAGATCGGATTGGCGTATCACGCATCAAAGCTGAGGGTGTTTTATTTAGCGGCTTCGTTGCACAAAATTTCTGCAACAGCGAATAATGTTTTGCGGAAAATGTTGAGAATCGATTCTGTGCCATCAGCGCAATTTTACCTCCTGCTGATACGTCTGAAGTTACTTTTCAGCTCGTGGAAATAACGGTTTTGCCTCATTCGAACAGGTGATCATTTGGATGGAATTTCAGTCAACCTTTTCCGCCCTTTCGGGCTCGCTGAAGGTTGGAAATTCCTTTTGTAAAGGCCGAAACTTTCTGGCTGCAGCACAGTACGACGAAATGTTTTCCTTTGAAATTTTTGACCGAAGTAATTTTAAAAATGGTTTTAATCATAGACGAACATTTTGTAGAAGTTTTGCGATTAAAATTTACCACTTTTCACGGCGTACTGAAAATGTGGAGAACTTTAAAGTGAATCGGCAAAAATACGCACGCTTGCGTCACGGCTCGGAGATCTCATGCTGGTTTGCCGAAATCCGGTCTGGAAGCCGTGAACGTCTTTGCAGGCCGCCATTGTTTAAATGTCGTGAAATCAGACAAGCAAGAATGAATTGTCGTCTACTTATGTCTATCGCGCAAAATGGAAGCTGCATTTTCCTGGGACATCAAAATCGCCAGAGTTAAGAGGATGCACTTGTCTCCGTCAGCGTACGGGCCATCAAAGATGTCCATTTTTCTTTGGGTAGGTGACGACTTCCGACCTAAGGTATTAAGTACCTGGTATATTATTGCACATTTCTGGACTTAAAGGCGTAAAATACTAAACCAATGTTTAACCACGCACGGGAGGTTATAAATGCATACAGGCACTGCTTGTCCGTTTTTGCGGGCGCTTCACCATGATCGTGTTCTCTTGCTCAACCGCGTTTGGGTTTGGTGTAGGCGACCAAACGCCACGCTTCGTGCGTCATTTAAGTACCAGGCCGAGGCCATAACAATGCCCGCTCGTATACGTAGAAATATCAGTAATCCTCGCGAATACTCTTAGCCGTATGCAATTGGTAGTGGCCAGTTATATTGACCTCGGTCCGCTAATTTTGGCAATGACGCCAGAAAACCTACAATGGCTATTCATGCATTCGTTTGCTAGCACTGGGGTTTGAAATGGATGTCGCCGCCTTATCAGAAGCAAGAGCATGCAAATGCTGCAAGAATAGATTGCAAAAATAATCTCTTCATATAATGAAGCAGGTTGTCATACGTACTGCGCCAGCGCTTTTATAAGGGTCCTTTACTGTGTTAATTATGAATATGTGCGCTTTTACGCTGAATCTAAATTAGTAAATACATATATTTTCCATTACCTCCGGTAAACTGTCTACGTTGAATACCGGTACTCGGGGTCGTTACTTACGAATAGTTTTTCTTTAACTTCATGTCACATTTTAAGTATCATTTTGCAGTTAATAATCACTTTCTACATGCTTTGTACGGCATTTTTGTTACCGGAGGAGGCAGGGGTCCCCCCTCAGAGCCTTGTTGCGGCCCCGAGAATGGTGTGCTTGCACACACCACCTAAGGGTTTGGTTTGTAGGTAGCGCTACCAAGTAAGGCAGTCATCGTAGTGAGTAGTCATAAGTGGTAGAAAGTGGTGGTGATAGTAGCTGATGGTAGTAATGATGAAGTCTTAACCAGGCATCTATTAAGTGGGTAAGTATTAGTGGTATGGTATTGGCATTGGTGGTATTGGTGGTAGTAGTGATAGTAGTAGTGATGGTTTAGTGGTAGTGGTAGTGGTAATTAATTGGTGACAGTAGTAGTAGTGGTAGTAGTAGTATTAGTGGTAATTAGTGGTAGTAGTATTGTGTGGCTGGTTGATGGGCCGTTGAGACATGAATATTAAAGTGTTAATGATCGTGGATTGTAGAAATTTTCTGATCAACAGATGGTTTTCTTTGAAGCTACACTGCTTGGAGATGCATTGAGGGCCATCAAGCGAGGCAAATAACCCTTGCGCAGTTATTCCACAATCGCTAACAACAGAGGACATCATTGTTCATAAAGGTGGCGATACTTGTTGCAGAAGAAGAAGTGGATTCATACATTTGCCATACCTCCCCTCAGAATCTTCCAAATTTAGGAGCGACCGAATCTAGAACAGTGGGACTGGTTTGGCTGGTGGAATCAAGTTAAAAGCAACCGTCTACGCACGTTCAACACAACCTGATACTTTAACCACCTACAAGATTCCATTTTGGGGTAGCTTGGATTCCACGCGCCACAAGGTGTGATGAGGTGACAAGAAACTTCACTGCCCAGCCTAATCATAATTTCAAAGTAGAACCTAGGGTGGTATGCGTTAGGCCGTCCATGCAGCTAAGCAATACGCACGGCTGAATTATCCTAATCATTCTCTCCTTCCTTGGGAAAGCCATAGGGAATGATATGATAAGGCGTGAAGACATCGCGCTATGAAAACTACAGTAAGTAGGTGTGATCATGATCTGGGGTCAGTTTTCCAGAGGACCAAGTTATCCCCTGGAGCTGGCAGCCTAATAGGCGCGCAACTGGTCGCATGTCGTGCTAATTTCCATTTCAATAGATTGATGCGGCCATTCCTCGGCGATGAAAGTTATTTTCACCGGCGGCTGGAAACATCTCTTCTTATCCCTTGCACCAGTGGGCGCTGTCGCCGATGTTTTCAGTCAAATGATGCTACGAATGGAGGCGGTGGCTAACGTGGTACACCCATTTATGGCAGGCGCAGCATGGGCCAATAAAAGTCATCTGTGTGAAACAACGCGATGGATCCGGTTGGTCTGGTTGGTGTGGAGGTGCGAGAAGCATGGTAGGTTCTGCCTTGGCGCGGCACTAACCAGGACACGGGAATATGAATCATCCACCACCTGCTAGGGTGGCATTACGGCAAATTCAGGAAGAATGAAATATACCCGCATTTTTAAGCCTGACACTAACCTAACATAGCTAAACTGTCACATTAATCTTAACTCTAGTCCTAGCTCTTAACTATAGACCCTAAAGTTAACACGTTAAATGAACCTTAAAGACTTTAAAAGATGGTAGCAGAAATTCAAGTGTGGTCGTGAAAATCGATTGTGAGGCAACGTTTTCGATACGATAAAAATGAGCAAAGGTTCTCGGTAAGGCCGCCCTAACTTCAGGACAATGCTTGGCGTCCAGCTGCAGAACTGGGTTAAGAATGGTGGGCTAAGGTGGGTGGTCATGTTTAATGTTGAGGGTTCAGCTCAGGAGTTAGGGTTAGGTCTAAGTCCAGTATCTTAAAGAGCTAAGACCCCGGAGCTCGTTTTATCTGCGATGGTTTTAATTTTAGGCGCAACGCTGGGAGTTAAAGGTCACACGTATGTTATGGCCGAGCAGGTGCTCTTTGCGTGTCCTGATTGGGTGGCCATCAAAGGTCATCACCATATTCTCCAGTGTGATACGCTCCGTTGATATATGCATTCTTACCGAAGTCAAAAGCTTAGTAAAGGTAGAAACCTAAAAGTACGTTTATTCTAAGAATTTAAAATTCGCTTTATACCCACATGGGACCTAGCTCTCATTGGGGCAGTAAAAATTTAAAACATTTATGCTCCCTTAATTACCTACGCATTAGAAATTAGATTTTAAAGTAACAATCACTTGCTTCTGTCTCATTTTAACAGGGTTAACCTAACAGAAATCTCCTATTCGGAAGGTTGTTGTGCCACGTTACCCAAAACGCCAGATACACGGGTTTGTTTGTTTCCATCTCGAAATATTTAAGCATAGCTTGCGCTCACGATAGCGATGCTGTTTCTTAATCCTTTTTAATGTTGGAGTAGGTAATGCCAGTTTCACTTCCAGAGCGTCAGCGATTCAAAGGACGGGGCAGCTAAACTGAACGCGAGTTTTTCTGATGGAATTGGCACTGGGTGCTCAAACTTTAAGCAACCATCGTCACCGTTGAGTCAAATCATCGTAACTGCCTACGTGTTTGCCGCGCGTGTGTGATTGTGCAGTGTCGCGTGTGTTTATTAAAGAGTGACGAATGATCGGAAAGAGGTGGCTTGTTGCCAATTGCGATGACTTACTGCACAGAAGTGTGAAGTGCGCAGCGCATGGTGCACGTAAATTCCGCACACACGCAACCTTTGCTCACTGAATCCTGCTGTGAGGGCTACTTGATGAAAATAGACGCACATCTTCGAGGTACGTTCCTTTAATTCGGAGTTTTTATCGGCAGAGAATGGTTGTACAACGCTACTAACGAGAACAAAAGTCTATATGTAAGCTTGCTATACAGGAACGACTGGTATTAATAGAGGTGCATTTTTGAAGAAAAAGGAAAACGGTGGTAGCGTTGGATGCCAGGTAGACCGTATTAAGTGCCTACCCATCCGCGCCTGCCTGTATGTCGCGTGGAAGGCTAAGTTGACGAGGAGACCATGTCTCGCTACGATAGCCTTCTGACCCGGTTCCGTAGAAGGGTTCGAGAACAGTGGGACGCCAGTTGGGATACTAGTTTATTCTGTGCAGCACTATGCTGATGGAGGAAGTTTGCTTTCGGACGAGGGCATGTCCAGCGGCCACGTCTGCGATGCCCTTAAGTCTGTGCTGAGACAGGAGGTCAGGTATGGTCAGCCTTGAAGATGAAAGGTGGTCCTGTGTGGACAGCCAGGATTGCCGAGGGCCTGTCAGCCACTGGTGCGCATCGTGCGTAATGTAGCCGCTGAGGGGTTCCAGCGCTTAACATGCGCACGACGTGGGATCACTACATCTACACGCCAACGTAGCCATTGCCTTGATGGTAGCATCCTAATCCTAGCCTAACCTATTCATAGGGGTTCGTTAGGGATGGCGGTCTAATAGTTCACTGCATACACCGGCCTAGACTGTTTTTGGATAGTGTTCGAATATATGACTTTTTGGAGCCCATATCCAACGGTGACGCGTTGCCGATGTGCTTGTATGATTAATAATAATAGCCAGGAGTATAATGAAAGGTGCATAGTTTTGTTTCGTGAACTGCTTTTTGTGTGTAATACGGTAGCTGGCAATGGGTACATTTATTTTATAAAGCGCGTGGCAGTTGACCTTATCTTAGGTAAACATAATTTACAGCAGTTGGCTGGAGACGCGTTTAAATGTCGAAAACGTGTATTATGAGGACTGCAGCGACAAACTAACGCGTGGGGCAAAGACATGTTAGCAGGAGTTTTAAAATGTTTAGTCGCGGACACCTGCTATATGCAAACGCCGCGGTATACTCACGAAAGTAGAAAAATAACGGAGCCTTCTGAGGCATTTTAGTCTGCGAGTACCAATGTTTGGAGGTTTGTTTTGTATTTAACCGAGTTATAAGAGCCGATTTCGTTTCAAAGCGTTTACTTTGCCTCGGCAGACGAAATGTTTGCGAGAGCACTCGACTTAGGAAGGTACGTGCGGTAATCAGGTTGCTTTGGCGCAAACTCCGAAGAGTGTTCATTTTACCACATTCTTGGCATTGTTATTAAAAGAAATGATGCTAACTAGCGCAATGCAATCTCAAAGAAAAGGAATTTCGTCGTCGAAACCCGCATTTTTACATTCTCACCTGCTGCCCATGTCCGAGATGAGGTAGAATACTGCCTCTGCAGCATTATAGCGGTAAAATTCTGACTGGGAAGGTAATTCATTTTGAGAAATCACCCCTAAAAAGATAACTAATAGAGTGTGTTGAGTCCTAGAACCGACGTTATCAACCAATTGTACAGTCTGGGACCGATCACACGCAGTGGTATTATCAAAAACGTTAAAATTCAGTTTTTAGATTTAAAGAATGAACACAAGTGGAATTGTCGCAATTATATACTGAAATCTTAATCCCTCTAATAATTTTCACCTAGCGAAACCGGCTTTTTGAATGAACCCTTTTAGGGTCTTCTGTATAGATCCCCTCGATAGAAAAATGAGTGCATAATTAGGTGTTATCCAGAATTTCGATTCTCTAACAAATTCAAATGTATTTTTATAGGAAATGTGAGCAAAAATCTTCCTTCTTGTGCACTTATTTCGATAGCGAGTCACGTCTCCTTCAAAGTTTTCACCAGAACTATGGGGATATCATGATTTTTAAAAAGTTTCTATTGTGAAATTGTTCAGGAATATACAATGTTCATTCAAAATCGTATCGTATCTGTACACGTTCTAATGGCCTTGACGAAATATCCGGTATAGTCCACATCCAATGAAAAATGATATGAGTATTATATATTATGTTATTAATAATACGGATAAATCCATGATATTTCTTCAAGCTTGTAGACTGAAAACCCTAAATATAAGTGCAAAGACAGATGATGCTCAAAATTATTCGCGAATTGAAAACCTTTTTTAAAACCTATATATACACTTTTTCGTATCTATAGTTTCAAGATGAGGTGGTTTGCTACGAATTGAATACAAGAAAACATATTCTGTGCATGTTTTCAATAAAATATATTGGAAAAACTTTTTGAAGACCTAAACAAACTCGTATGTAAATGTAAAGTGTTTACCGGAACTGGTTTGCTTGGCCAGCTCTGCCATCTACAACTAATATAGATCAGCATTTTGAATGACAGGCTAAACTTGTCGGCCTTAGACTGATCAGTTTTTCTCTTGTTCGTTACCTCGGCCTCTGCGTTTATGTTTGTACAGCATGACGGCTGCTGGTGTTTGACAACTTAACCTCGGTTGAATGTGCTTGTAAACCTGCCTCTTCTTCCACTGGGTTTGTTTCAGGGCCGTATTCCCTTACTTGCCTTCGTTCCGGTTGGTATCTGAAAACTATGCCTCGAGCGTAAGTCATTCGGCTTTTGAGGTTCCTCGGCAAATGATGGTCGCTCCTTGATTGCCAAAAGTGTGGGCAGTCTCTCAAATATGAGCTGCAAGTTGTAAGTTTGGGTCTAGCCTCCGAGCCACCAGTTTGTGCTCATGTAGGCCTGTCGGCAACTTTCATCCAGTTTCCCCGACGTGGTTGCAGTCCCCATTATTATTGGTAGACAAATGCGGAGGATTCGGGAGGGGACAGTTTTTCCTTGGGTTGCGTTACACGACAGGCTTCGCCAACTCCGGTAGGATGTAGCTGTAGAGAGACTGTCTATGAGCCTCCTTTTATATTTTTGTTCTTTTAATCGTCGTCTGTTCACTCGGTGCTTGCTTTGGTTGATAAAAGAGCTTGGGTATCGTGAAGGTACTGTCGTGAAGGTACTGTCGTTCAGTTCTTTTGTCAACTGGCGTACTGCAATGTGTTACAACTCTTTGGAATAGAGTTCGGACGTAGCTAAGTTTGTGTGTGCGAGAGAGAGAGAGGGTGATTGCTGTTGAAGTGTAATATTTACTTTGTGCTGGTGGCTTTTCTGTATACTGTCGTTTGCAGTTGCCCATTTGCACACCGGCGCACCCTGAAAAATCCAGGAAGGCCAAGATCTTCGGAATGTCAGTGACAGTACAAACCAGTTCCGGGGAGCACTTTAACTTTATCTTAGGTTCACCCCAGAACTCTTACCTTTGCGAAGCTGAGAACACACCCTTAGTTTGAGTATAAAATTTGAAAAAGGCGTGATTTGCTAACAAATGAATACAAGACGGGACATTCCATAGGATACATTTAAATTCGTAGCGATATCAAAGATTTCTAGGAGAAAAATGCAAAATAATCATGCAGCGATTTTTATCAAGACGTTGGCAAGACTTCCTTTCAAAGGCCGGCATCCCGGCGTTTCTGAACCATCCTGGGATTATACCCTAGGATAATAAATTTGAAAATTCCACGTAAGCAATCATTCCTAGGCTAAAATGCATTTTTAATGTTGTGGTTCACATTGCATGAGATTGGTCACTAAATGCAGTTGCGGATTTCGCCCTCTGCACGCCTGCCCGCAATGACCTTTACGACGCACGTTCATGACCCGAAAAGGTCAAAATTCAGCGACATTAAGTATGCCACGCTGGCTGATGAATTGCAGTCACAGGCGGTTTGAATAACACAATCCGACAGAGCAGAGTCACAGGGAGGGTTGAATTTCTGTAAGCGAACAGTGAGAGCAGGTTCAGACATACGATCGCGAGTGCACGCTACCGAGGGTTAGGCAGGCATCCGCTGTCCTATAAGCCAAAATTTTGTGCAATGTCCGAAACTCATGAAACATGGAATGATTAAACAAAAAAAACTAAAAAAACTAAAACTAAAACTAAAACTAAAAACTAAAAAAACTAAACTAAAACTAAAAACTAAAACTAAAAAACTAAAAAAAAAACTAAACGCTGATGAATTGCAGTCACAGGCGGTTTGAATAACACAATCCGACAGAGCAGAGTCACAGGGAGGGTTGAATTTCTGTAAGCGAACAGTGAGAGCAGGTTCAGACATACGATCGCGAGTGCACGCTACCGAGGGTTAGGCAGGCATCCGCTGTCCTATAAGCCAAAATTTTGTGCAATGTCCGAAACTCATGAAACATGGAATGATTAAACAAAAAAAACTAAAGCGTGGTTGGCAGAGTAATCGAGTTGGAACGCAATTGTAGGCTAGTAAATAGGCGCGAACTTGCTGACTTGTGGCAGTGCGGCTTTTCTATCAAATGCAAGGACTAAGTGTGGCAAGAGCTATTTTAGCAGGATGGGAAATTTTACATGCCATTTCTCATTTAAAAATGTCAACAAAACAACTTTTATCCTAATAAATTATAAGCAATCAATTTCTGTGCAGTCACATTTGGACCGGCCTCAGTGGTGTTTGATTGATTCCCTGCCGCCCCTATAAGTGTTGCTCCTTTTGCTGTCGCTATTATCTGGGTCGATGGAGTTCCAAAGCTCAAATGAATAAGGCCAAGAGTCTGAGGAGCGAAGGGTCTTCTTCTTCTTCTTCGCCGAAACTTCGCCTCATTTTCTCAAAGTAAAAATCGACAATTTCTAGGTTGAAGTATCCACCAGAAAGCACATGCATAACGCTGGGGGACCGAATGATGAACTGGAACCCTCGCAGCTGTGTTAAACAGCAGCAGAATACCGGCGAAATACGCGTCTGGGCTTTTAGCTAGTTCCTGTTCTACCAGTATGGTAAAATTATTTAATTAATTAGAAATCAGTCCAGTGTGCTTTTCGACTGTGGCCCTTCCCCCAGTGCTGAATATTTGGACATGCTTCTGGTACTCTAGTGTTATGCTGACATCATTTTAATTCGTAAATTTGGTTATTGCGTTCATTGTGTTCTCGTGTTAGTTTCACGCTTTTAAAAAATGAATTAGGATTTTAAAACGTGCCTGCTGACTGCTCTGTTCTGCTGCTTATGTTTTTTATGATGATTTAGTTGATATGATAATATAACGACATTTCACGGATTTCCGGTTATCAGCTTAGCAAATTCGGGTTGATTATGTCCATCCGAAAATTCGCCTCATTTTCGCAAAGTAAAAATCGACCATTTTTAGGTTAAAGTATCCACCAGAAAGC
>WEDG01011414.1:0-21203 GCA_017591395.1 Schistocephalus solidus
AAGTACTACACCGTGCACCTGTGTCAACACTTCACTGTCCTAAACTTTAATCTGTTCAACAAGCTGCAGTTCTTTCTCCTGAAAATACTTTAAAGAACGATCAGGAGTTTTTTTTCACTGTCAGCTTGACCCCCTACTGTATATATCCCTTTTGACCTTGCCTGTAAACTGGCAATAAATAAATAAAAGGCAATGTGGAAACAACCCAATCGCGACGCTGGCAGCTGTTAGACTATATTTTCGTCTGCTGTCTGTAATTCACGTCAATGGCGACAGCAAGTAGTGCAAAGCAACCTAATCGAGCTGTCGACGTTATGCACAAAATAAGCTGGGGGGGTTACAGAACGTCTGGCTGGATTGCGGCTACCATTCCTCTGACGATGATCAGAATACTGACCACAATTCCTCCCCCTTCTCCCTCGCTGACAGCCTAACGAATTGATTTTCCAGTTACCCACATATTTAATTCGACAGTACCCTCCCGGCGCTAACGACATATAAATTGTGAATATTTGACGTAGTTAGACAGCCATATAAACGTAAATGCCTGAGGAGAATGTATTGAAAACAGATGAATGCTCGGCAAATCGTTTTTTGCATTTTTAAAGGGGAATTCTCGCAACCCTACAATCAAGGAGGTTATACACCAGTGGTTCCTAAACCTAGCCATTAAAATTTATGGGCAATCCATGCCGTGAGTGCCGGTGGTCAGGGCTTTGTCAGTTTCTCTTTTAGCACACACACCTTCATCTCCTTAGTACGTGGACAAGCAAACGATGGCAGGTCTTATAACTGTAGTTCTTACTTAGTTTTTAGCTCCATCATCCTTGCATGCTGAGGCCGCTATGCATTACAATTTTTGACGGTGGCGCGGGAACAGGTTGCTTTTTGGAGGTTTTTAGACAGAATGGAATCTAATTTAATAAGCACAGCAGGCTGTTTACATAGTTATAAAAGGGTTTTGAGGAATTTATGCGTAATCCTGTCATAGGAGGTTTGGGTAAGTCAAGTGTGTATTGTACATTTGAAGGGTTACAGACATTGCCCTTGATGACTCTATTAATGTAAAGTTATCATTACATGGGTACAGTCAATATAAATGGTGTACATTTAAAAAGTTTTGAGTCAAAGCATAACATATCTTCGAATGCGTTTTCACAGTTATAGGTGAAACATTGTGGAAGAAAGTAGAGCCCGAAAAATTTTAAAAGGCTGGTTTTAAGTAATAATGTTGTGAGAGTCGTCTTTCGTCAAATATTATGCCATCAAGCATACTTGTAAAATCAGAAATGCTGTTGGAGGTAAATGTCTCACTTGATAACGAGTTCCAAGGTCGTACCACTCGTTAGCTGAAAAAAGACTTTGTGAGGTTCAATCGCATGCGTTCGCTTTTGAACCTTAGCAAGTTTTTTCGCCAATGAGTTTGGATGAGAACTATATAAAAATCGTTTTTTATCGAAACGGCTTTATCGACTGCAAAGGTCGTGTTAAAGGGAGCGGTCAATATAAATTCATCATACCAGTAACCGGAATTGGCACCAGTGCGTTTGCTATGCCGAAAATGCAACACCTGGAACACCTATTAAGAAGTGGCGACTATCAAACCACCTCGACTTTGTGTTTAACTGACCTGCAGGATCATCCTCCAATAGGAGCCAGCAGTCACATGTTGGTACCCTTATAGAACCTTTTGGTCAAGATGCCTAAATCATCGGGATAGAGGGAGAAAAAAATCTAGAAGGAGTGCTCGGGTAAAGTCTGGATGATGACGTAGACAGCCACGTTGCATTAAAGAAATTTCAAATATTTGCTTAAGATAACCGTTGAATTAAATTATCCTATCAAGTGCAATAGAAAAAACTTCTGAGGTGGATGGACTGGGCCATTAAAATCCACTTTAGAAGTAACGATAGTGTTACTAAAAGCCAGGCCGACATACTTCTGAAGGAGTATAGCTTTTACACCACAAAGTCCTTGAAGTGTCCTCAAGTCTCATAGCCTCATGCGCACTACTAAAACTAATTGTGACCAGACTGCGGTGTCCAGCTCCGAACAGAGTAAAATAAGCAGCTGCTCAAATGAAAGCACCGATGATATCCAAATTCTCTCAGCCATTTGTTTCACTCAAGGTGCTAATCCATCACCCATTCTCCATCTCCAGCACAAAAAAACATTTATCAACTGCATTATTAGGAGTAGTTGCTTCTGGTCTGCGAAAATAAGGACAACATCACACTGACAGAGGATTGCTGACTTCCCTGATCTCGAGCAAACACATTCACTCGTTCAACGATATTCCTGAGAACCATAGATGAAGATAACCACCTACCCCCAAGGCATGGAAGATGGGCTATATATTAAAGTCACAGTTCCAAACTACGTTAAATTCTTCGCTTACTTTTTGTTTACGGCAATTTTCTCTCATAACTTACGCTGAAGGCTGTTTTCATTTTCAGCTTCAATAATCCTTTTGGTTACTAGACTGCTTTTCAAAACAAACTTACTTTATTTAATTTGGTACCTGCATATCCATCCTTTTCCCCAACCATTGTGACGCGTTACGCTGAGCTGTCTTTATGCACACTCGCTACCTCTCTGAGCGCAATTGTCTACTTAGCTTCACAGCTACCCAACGCAGAATTTCACGTGTCAGTATATGACCACCAATGCTGATTAACTCTACGCGAATTTTGTCATCGGCTGCTCAAGTTACCAGTTGGTTTCCTGTAAGTGCTTTGCCTGTCTCTGGCATCAAGTATCATGGTGTCTCAAGAAAGATTGTCTGATGCCGTATTCCTCCCTACTAAGTGACGGTAGAACTCACCTTCACATTCTGTTTTGCTGAGGAAAATGGTGATCCTTCAGAACTACAACCCATCTCATTGCAAACAGGCTGTTGGACAGTTTTATGGCCACCCTAGGGTATCGCGGGCGCAGGACGGTGACTTGTGCGTGAATTAGTTTATGGTGGTAGTAGATTTGCGTAGAAACCACCCTATTCTATCCTCACTCACCCATCTTGGTTCGGTGGTAAGATAGTCAGGGTGACCAGAGGAGAGCTGGGGCGCAGTAGCCAGCATGGCTAACCAAGCCGTCTACGCGGCTCACACATAACCTGATCTACGTGGATATGATATGTTGAAATGCTGCAACTGAAGAAAACTGCCCTGGAAGTACGACCAAGGTAGTACCCACTTCTGTCTGTTTTTCAATCATATCGCTGCACCTCCCTATCTGCGGACCGAGTGGTTAATGGAGACGCGTGGTTAAAATTTATCTTTTCAAATACTTCAACCTCTGATGCTGCATTATATGATGGTTTCGAGCAGGAACACGAGGTGTCAAATGAAAAAAACTTCTTTTTGCAGCGATCGCATCTATTTCCCAACTCTTTAGTTTCCTCCCAATTTCACCTCTCATACCTGAAGTTATATATAGCTACTAGAAAAAACCAGGGATCCTTGCTACATTTCAGTGCTAGAAAGCGCTAGAAGGCGATCCATTTCCCCTGCTCTAGCAATTCCAAACAGGGATAGTATTGAAAACAAGCCAGCCCAGCCATTCTCATTGGTAAGTCCACCATAAATTGCAACTTCTTCGCTTATGCTAGAAGTGGATGACGCTCCGTTCACCACCCCCGGCGCAGAAACCATTGCCTCCTTCGACCTTTAAGCTAATTGCTTGAAATCTCATTCTTGCTGTGCAACCACCGGCATCTCCGGCAAAGGCCTGTGTAGTTGGCAGGCGATTAGCCAACCGTCTCTTCTGGGTGACAATTCTACTTGTCCGTACGAACAGTTCCTTTTTAGCTACGCCAGCTTCAACTGCACCAACTTCAATGCCAACAGTCGCTTAAACGTTTAGCCACATAAACACAGGTTGGCTGTTTCATAATATCCTCCCGGCTCACCTGTCCCGTACTTGCTCAACTATTTGCGGCCAGGCTCAAGCTAGGATATTTTTTTCAACTCGGATTGTTTGTGTATCCAAAAGCAATTCGACTGATGCTGCTGTGACGACAGCATGGTACTGAAGGAAAAACCCATGCTCTTACAGCACCTCATTCAACATGACTGTTTTCTCAAAGAAAGACTAGCCAGGTTTCCAAAAAAGGAGGAAATTAACCACTTTGTATTCCTCCAGTTCCTGATCGCACTCTTTTGACTTTGCAGTACCTCCTAGGCCACCTGCCAATTAATACACGATGTCACTCAGACTAAGATCTGTCCGAGTCCACAATGAAATCTTTTGCTGGTGAGAAAAAATCAGATAAACACAAGGAGAAAACTGCCTCGCTGGCTAGCCATTATGCTCAATATGGTGTAGTTACTAACACGGCAATACATGCAATTGCAATTCCCTCCTTGAAACGTCTTTAACGCCTGGTCTAGTTGGTAAGCATTTTCTGCATCATTTTCAGAGCCACGGGCACCTGGAACTTTCGGCCTCACATGTACGGCTATCAGATGCAGTGGTTACTGACCACAGCAGATGGTTCCAGAGAAGAGATGGGGCGCAGTAGCCAGCATGGCTAACCAAGCCATCTACGAGTCCCACGCACAACCTGATCCACGCGGATATGATATGGTGAAATACTAAAACTGAAGAAAACTGCCCTGGAAGTACGACTAACGTAGTACCCACTTCTGTCTGTTTTTCAATCATATCGCTGAACCTAGCTGACCGAGTGGTTAATGGAGACGCGTTGAAAGTTCATTTGATTCTCACCTGAAGCAAATCTAACTTGGCATATGCTATCGCCATGACCACTCTCGTTCCGATACGCCCCGCCCCCCACCCCATTGTGATATGCGTTCCCAAAGTCGCCATTGGCCTGGTAGTGCAACAGCACACCGCCAGTCCAAATAAACCCAGTGTCCTCTTTGAGGAAGTCCATAACAGCTGAAACACTCAGTAGCATATTCGGTTATCTATCTCGTCACTCCAGACGCACTCTCCCCGTTTCACGGGCCACACTCCCACGGTTGACCCGTGTACGTTCTGCGACAGTCACAATCTCTGAGAGATACAGCAACTTTAGAGCATAACTTCGTTCACTGCAGATAGATTCCAACTAAACGGAACATGATTTTGTGAGGAAATGGTTATCCATCAAGAAACCACCACCAGAACAATTATATGCAACCAATAACAACACAAATGTATGACAGTACACAAAGCAGTAGAAACTGAAAATCACTCACCAACCGCGTCACTTGCCCCGTTGTTCCTCAATATTGAACCCCATATAGCAGCTAGTACTGTAGGAAGAAGAATATTCTCGACACAAACCAGAGACGCTGGAATGAGCTTTACTGGTTTACTAGTCCTCATCAGCCAGCCATTCCCAACCCCAGGTAATGCAACTCCGGAGGCTCGAACCCGTGACATGTTGCTTACAATTCCAACGCACTAACCACAGAGGCACGGGTAGGCAATTCACAATGTTAACGCAGGGTAGTTGTTGGTTCGCAGAAAACTTACAACTGAACGCCCCTAATCGCTAGGTGGAGACAAAAAACATTTCCATCGGTACAGGTAATGCCTCCAAACAATGGCAACTGGGCCCAGGAATCTAGTTTAGTTGTATACCTCAAGTTACTTAGTCAAGGCGCTCACCAGTTCGGGACTGGAACGTTTTGGAATTTGGCGACGATAGACAGCTCAGAGGTGAACAGACTAAGCACCACCGTCTTCACCGATAATCATTCTTAGGCCATGCAACCGTGTGCAAGCACTCTGGACAGGGACTTTAGCGCGCAACGGAATGCACAGATCGCGTTCTTCAATATCGGCGGACATCGCCAGTCAACAGGAAAGCCCAAGGGCTGCTGACGAGTCAAGCCCCTTCTCGGTTTCAAAATGCAGCGAAATAGAATCGATGAAGGGTGACAGTTTTTTCTCCTAAATATCCCTGGGAGTTTTTTTCACTGTTCCACCCAGTTGGATCATATCAATTGGCCTCATCAACATCCCGAGATACTATTTTTTGATACCACAACTCACATGTACAAATAGGGAATTCAAAGGTAACTCACCCTCAAATATACTGATACTGAAGCAACCGTCTGAGATGTCGACTACTTTGTGAACCAGGAGTAGGCAAGAACTTTCGGCGTAAAACTATACTACTAAATAGATTATTTTAAAGGATTATACATTGCGCGGGTACCCTGTTGTGGTTGTAAACCCTGGAATCACATTCTAATGTTACAGATGACAGTAAATAGAAATCAACACATCTAGACAAATTTTGCCCAGGCAAGGACACGAAACATTTACCTCTGGCTGCTGATTTACACTCACCAACTAACCTACGTGCGCTTACCTCTACCTATCCGGCAGTTCGACCATCGATTTCGACGAGGTCCACTGTATGCTCCACACCAGGTGGTGCAGGGACGGTGACTTGCGCGTGAATTAGTTTTAAGTGATAGTAGCCTTGCGCTGCAGCTACCGCACTCTCTCCTCCTCCCCCACCTGAGCCAAGTGTCAAGACAGAGTCAAGAAGACCACAGATGGGAGAGGGCGCAGGTGGCTGGCGCGGCCGGAGCCGCCCCTGGGCGTACCACCACACCTGGCTCGGATCCCACAGAGTGGGAGTGCCATAAAGACCACATTAAGAAGGAGCCATTGCAGCCTGACTCTCAGTCCGCCACTCCACACAAAACACACATTGGGCTGACCACGCGGTCCGAGTTATCCCGTCAGTTGGCAACCTTCCAAGCCATGGCTTTTAGCGCACCGTGATAGTTTCAAGCGCGTCAGATTGTTTATAGTGAGGAAAATACGCTGAGCTCTCGACCTCACTCTCTCCCCAACCCCCACCATCAGACACTGTCCGAGCCGGTCAGTTGCCTGATGTGGGAACTTCTACCTAATACTACGACTACAACCGCGGAATCGAACGAGCCTGATGGCTTTGAAGTGACCTAAAAGTGAGTAATCCATTAAGCTTATTTTTACCTTCTCCTTCAAATACAGCAGTTAGGACAGTCACCCGAGTTCGGTTTATGCCTTCCAAAATGACGTGGAATACACAATTTAATCCAAAATACAATTCCTAAGACCCGAATATCGTCATCTCAACAACATATGAAATTGAAGGGATAAAAATCTCCAATTCCGGCTTCGCGTTCACAAATCACAAGCCATCAGACTGGGGACTCTCCAATCATTCGAGAGGATTGGGTCAATTGCATGGCTGCGCAATTTCTGACAGATATATCTTATGTCCTCAGGACGACCATGGTACAGTAGGAAAGACGGCGTCGATTCACAGAATGCGATATAAGCTTTAAAGTCGGATGATACCCACCCACAAGAAGTTTTCGGCATACTATTTTCACGCATAACTGTCTGAATTCGATTTAGAGACCGCCCATTCCGACAAACGACTGTACGGTAGCCCTTCCTGCAGCAAAAAGAGGGCGTTAGTAGATGTGCTGAAGAAGAAGCGCGGCATTGATGTGAAGCGACAAAACTTTAGTGGTTCACACGCCAGGCAGTGGCAGGAGAGGGACCAGGAGGATGAAGAAGAAAACGCAGCCAACTGAGTTCCCCCACAAGAACGCGCACTGAGTCGAAGACACCACCGTTTCGTGTCCAAAAGTGGAAACACGGGGGGGGGGGCAATGAGAAAGCGACCTAGAGCATCAGTGCTTAATCTGCGATAATGCCATAAGAACTCGCCAGAAGATGGGGCCATTTAATTCGTGACAGCGAATAAAGCTGTAGTCAGTAATGAGAGCGCCACAAGTAAAAAATATGCGTCAAATTATTTCAATAAACAAAAATGAGTACAACCACAAGAACGATAAAAAACATAACGGCTAAAATATCACGCTGGGAGCCAGCACGTGACAGCGGCAGAATCTGTCATTCAGAGAACGTGTTGCGCGCAACTACCCGAGGGGCTGCACAAAGTCGGGGAGAGAGAGAGACCACACAGACAGAAAGATCTCGTCTACTCGGCTTTAGGATGTGGGTGCGAACCCTTGCAGGAGCTGATGAGAGCGAGGATATGACGTCTGAGGGAGGCCAGGAAACGGAAGAGAGGCGGACGGTCCACATCCTCACCATCCACTTTGAGCACAGGCATCATGGCGTTGGTGGCAGCCTTGTGCCCGCTACCGAAGACGATGGCCACGATTGAGCAGACTAAACAGAGGGCATTGAAGGGCATGCTGAAGTCCGGCACCGGCAAGCGTACCAGCACTGGCTCCGAGTACAGACGCACAAGGCCGTCACCCACTCGTCGGTTCCGACCATCAGCGGCGCTCAGAACGCCGGAATGGTTGGGTGAGCTGGGACGCAGAAATAGAGTGGAGGAATTAACAAGTTGGGTCGGAGAAGTGGAATAATTTCAGTGGGTTTAGAAATGCCGACGCATTAATAAGGCCAAAGAACAATAAGGGGTAGCACTGACTACATCTGACTCCGCGAAACAGTTTGAAAATGGTTCACTCATGCTGGAACCGCAGTACTTTAGGGCAATATTATGCCACACTGGACGCCGGAAAAGCAAACGAAACTGGTCTTCGGTCCAGCATTACAAAAATCACAGATAAAAACAACAAGACTAGCAAACGGAAGCCGGATACTTCTAATCCCGCAGCCACCTATTCGGTCATGGAATATACGGGCGAGTGCAACCTATTAGAACGGGACGAACTGCGTTCTCGGCAGCGTTTCTAACCCAGAGTATCCGGGTACCAGCCGGTACAACTCTGAAGGGCGCACAAAGAAAGTCTGTGGATTGGCCATTTTCATATAATCGCAAGGCCATCGGGCTCCTTGAATTTACCAGCCAGTCCACACCGGCTGGTCAATTAATGCAAATGAACCATAAGTCACAAGTCAGAGTGGCTAATTCAGTTAAGTGGCGGAGCCGTTAATGCAAAGAAAAGAAAGTGGAGAAAAAGGGCGAACTTACAAGAAGTCTGCATATGTACCAGCCCACATTGGGAGGGCGGTCTCCCAATCCACCGGTTTTTGCCGTTTATGCAACCGTTTCAACCTCTCCGCTGAAAGTTGGAAAACTACGCTGGCTGCGGGAAGGTAGACGCCATGATTGGCATCAGGCGGATACTCGTTCCAACGCATCAGGAGCTTCTTAAAGCTGTAGGAGACCGTGAGAAGGGAATTGGGGGGCAAAGTCAGCAGCATCTCCAGGACAGCCATGCGTTCACGCACCACGCTAGGTCGAAAGGTGACACGATCTACAAAAAACACGTGCATGCACTTGTAATAAGTGATTAAGGGAGTAGGGGTGAGATAAGGGCTTACTATATCGAAATCTCCGGGTGAAATTACAGACGCGAGCTGTGACAAGTGAATCAGGCAACCGGTGCCTGATAACGTAGTTTATTTAGCCCTATAGGGCCATCTTGCGTTACTGTACCTAAAACGATCCAGATTGCACTGGAAGAGGCAGCTGGTCTTGTTGCGGGGAGTATAAATCCATCAAAATAAATAGGCAATTCATAAAATTGCGATAGCGATACAGCGTATACACATACAAGCATGCACATAGTCACATGGTCACTATCAGAAGGCCACGCTCTACACATGCCCAGACAGGCAGCTATCAATGACAAATTTGTGTGCGTGAGTTTGACAGAACCGAAAGAGGAGGTGTGATACTGGAAAAAAATAAAGCTGGCCGTGCTTTCTGAAGTATAGAAGTGTTGCATTTCTTTGGACTTATGATGCAATTAGAAACATAGTTACGTCCCGATCGGCAAAACACATAGATAACTTGCATCAGTGAGCCGAATTTGTTGTCGGGTGAGTCTATTTTGCAAAAACGATAGCTCTGCGGCACAAATCTCACAAGTAAATGGAATGAAATTCAGGAAGATGATAATACGGGCTTGACAACTATTCGTCAATGTAAAGGCTGCTTAGGAGAGGTTTGTAGTCCTGGATGTTCGCTGAAGGCGAACGCGTTTTACCTGGTTCAGACGACAAACAAGCAACTAACTCAGGGGTGCATAAAGTAGTCCCAAAGTATAGGCTTCTCTAGACGAAAACGGCTCCATCCAATAAGAGCTGACTGCATGCTACTGAACTAGAGGATTATCTTTAAAGCATACCGGCAGTGCATGGTTCAATCGACCTTCCAGCTGTGTCCTGGCAGTTTGTGTTCAGGCTATTGTAGTAAATCTCAGTGTACCAGGGTGCGCTATCAAAGAGCACTGCCTTCACAGGAACATCCATTCTATTGCGTAGGACAATACGCACGCCACCGAAAATGTCACCCTTGCCGGTAGCGTACTTCATCAGAGAGACCGGGGTGGTCAGTTCTCCGGATTGCTGGCCAGGACTTTCCACAGTTGTTATGATGAGAGAGTTGGCCACCTTGTGGCTATCGTAAACAGCAAATACCCTGCGCGGATCCCACGCGGAAGAGTTAAGTGGGAGGGCGGACGGTGACAAAGTGAGTCTTGGCCGTGACTGCAACACAATTATTTGGCTGCGTGAGGCCACTGGACACGCCTCCTTTAGTCTTCCACCAAGCAGTACTGCCAGAGACCAAGGGGCTAGTGAATTTCAAACAGAAAGACAAAGTCAGAAAATAGGAAACAAATGGATTATCCTGTTGTACAACAAAAAAAATAAGTTTAATAATCAACTTGATCCAGGTTTGTCATGCGGGTGGTGCCCGGACGTTGGGAGAACATTTAGAGATGATGGAAGCGGGGACGGGAAAGACGTGTAAAAGCGGCGAAGCGGTGAGAAAATGATGCCTGGGAGGTAGATGGTTCAATCGTCGAAATAGATGAGGTCTACCACTGTTCTATGAGATGAAACTAGAAGCGACTTGTGCGTGAATTCATTAATAATGAAACAGACTTGCGCAGCGTCTACCTTTTTCTCTAACTCGCCACGTTCCGACGGGCTAACGCAGGACGATCGGAAGTGGGTGTGAATGCAAGGACTGACAAATCCTTATAGTCGCATACGACCTGGTTCCCAACTCCCAACGTACCAGCCATCAGTCAGACGGGTATGTCAGAGCTTACGAAGATGATAGAGCCATAAAAGTCACGCTGAAGTAGGACTAAGTTACTCCGTCAGTTCGAAACCTTCAAACCCTCGACTGATGGTGCGTCGTGATAGGTTCGAGCTCTTCAGATTTCTTATGGTAACAAATACACTGGTATTTTATGAGTATGGGTTCTCCTTCGATATCGGATTCCATATATCTTTCCTCTCATACCTGTCGTGTCTGGACCTGTAAACCAGCTGAGATTTGGTGCAGCAGCCGGCGTGACCTGAAAGCGTTCATCTGCACATGAGGTACACGTACTGGTTCACCATTCTGCCTGACCTAATTTCGCGAATTCAGGTTCTTGAAAAAGCATGATGTGTACATTCTCAAATACGGATTTTCGTCCGTCGCCATACGCTGGCATGCTGCATTGCAAGGTTATCGCACGAATGATACTTAATGTTATACTGATAGCAGCTCTGTATATGCGTGTGACCGAACAGTTCCGTGAGAAAATTGTGTTTGTGAACAAGTGTAAGGAAAGGCGGTGCAAGAGAGACTATAATTTTTCTATTATACTGAGAGTTTTTATGTATGCGCACAGAGCCAAATAGACTTATTAAAAGGCTAAATCTACTGTAACAGTGCTGATCATGGCGAGCGTTGTCAAAGTGTGGTTAGCGTTTACCGTATGAAAGTGGGCCTAGAAAACCTGATCAAACAGTCCAAATACCTTTTTACACGTTACCATTCATTTGGTCGATATACGGCCTATTTTTCCAGTGCAATTAACTGCACAATTTCCCCATCTAATGTGATACACTACAAATGACCATCCAACCCGAGTCTAGTTATCTGCAATCAGCATTACCCGACGGGAGAGTGTAACATCGGCTGGATGGGCGAAATCGATGCCAGCCGACTCAGAAAAGTTCCTGAGGTACATCTAGACGAGCTATAGCTTAGGTAACAGAGTCATGTTCACTTTTCTTGGGTTGGCTTGCCGATACAGTTTAGCAAAGCCACGATTGTAGCCCCTCCATGTAAAATAAAAGTGAAAGTAGCGAGTCTCCGCGGATTTTGGTTGCCATACGTATGAGGGTTATAAATATTCCCTGCTATTCATGCAAAATAGCACTAGAAAAATCAGCCACGACAGGAGAAGCCATACACACCCTTGGGTAATTGTGTCAGTCATCTGAGAACGTGATTTATACTGCCATAAACTCGGAATACATCTCCACAGTGATAACCGTGTGTGTAAATACCTCATCCATGAAGCATCCGAGTGGAAAATCCGTCTTCAAAAGCCGATAACAACGTTGACGTTTCGGTGGAAAAATGGTAGCCTAGAGACTTTTGCTAAGGGCTCCAGCAAAGAATCACATCTAGTGGCCTACAATTCGAATACATACCTTACCATCGATATATCATTAAGAGCCTCACCATCAGTTGAGGTCAGGGCCTCGCGATAAGGCTTAGCCTGTCACGGACACATGCAACCTAAGAGATCCAAATAATTATACGCAACCAACGGAATAGGTTATAAAGAATATTCAGCTGCAGGTTGTTATAAGGCAATTAGAGTTAGGAATGGTTGAAAAGATATACAGACTAAAAGCTCCACGAGCAGATGAAGCCGGGCATCCTGCAAATATTAAATCGTGTAATTATTAGAAGCAGTCAACTGGAAATAATAAAGTTCGAAAGAAAGGGGGACGTGCCTCCTAAATCAGCATACAGATATCTCCTGTCAAACACGATCGAAAACGATTGACGCAATTCCACTGATATATGTTGACAATCCGGGGCCTTCAGAGTAAATATAATATAATGGAACTTACGGAACACACGCGGCGCAATTCAATGTTCAGGGAGTTATATCGTGCTCTAAATACAGACCTTGGTCTGAGGAGACTAGCAAGTCCCATCAACTTTTTACAAGGAAGGAGCTTGGCCCACGGAGTGAAGTTCTCCGTACAAAGTTCCTCGTGCGGCAGCTGTCCATATCGAAAGTACTTTGCAAGATTTTCTGAAGTAAAGTTTTCTGACAGCCCGGACGGCCGATGTGGCCATTTAAGAGAAAAGGAGTTCTTATATAAACCTAGGTGGCTTAGGGAGGCGCAAAATTGGCCTGAGAGTGCTTCCAAGAAAAACGACCATGATTTTCCAATGCTGAGGAAGTCAATGACAAAAAAAGAAGCTGTTACTCGGTAGCCTTCGGCGAAAACAAGGCCCAAACTTCTGCACCACCATTAACGGTTTGAACAAAAGACGGGCCCCATGCGTCCCTGTCCCAGAATCCTTGCACAATGGACAGTTTAAATTCATCCACAAAATATTTCGATATAATCTGATACAAAGGTTTGGGAAAAATATGGAAATTATGGCCTGAAATGGGTCAAGCAATACGCGTCTTACTTCCACTCTCATAGTGTGGTTGACGAGTTACAAAGTTGAAGTGGAATGCACTCAAACCCTTTCCCAGGTCTTTTACTAGAAGTTCTTCCTGGAAATCGTCACAATAAGCAGCTGATAAGACCAGCAAACACAAGCAAATAGAAAACCACATCTGAGCCAACTAATGCCCCTCTAGCACCCTTTTGCTTTTTCGCTTAAATTTCAGCCTAGCTAAATTCAACCGTTAATTGTAGGCACATTCTCGTCCATCTTCGTGTGTACTGCTGTGGATCTAGTTACTACCTTTTCGTCAAAGTTGACTTCCGCTTTCCGCGTCCCCAGCTAAAATGCTTCTTGTTAGTTATTCCGCGGGCCTCGCATAGGGATATTTGTCAAAATCCGTTTCTAGGTCTAATTATTGTTTGGACGTGATGTTGTCAACCTTAATTTCGCTTGTTTATATCCATCAACTCGGGCTCATTAAAGTACGCTTAATTGGCCCTTCTTCATTTGGTTTCTTCGTGAATCTTGACTTAACTTTTAGAGCCAGCACTGACTGTGACAGGCTGATGAATACCTGTAGAGCGTCCGAAGTAATTAAACAGGGAAGCCGCAGAGTTACTAATGTGTGGTCTTATAAACTACCCCATGTGCTTTGATGAATAGATAGAAAGGGCCAAAAGCTTACTGTGTGAAGTTGCTAAGTGCATAATCTGGTGTAACAATTTCCGGACAATATTGTGCAGCAACGGCCTGATATGTCAAGACTTTTGATGTTCTGCGAGGCACTGAGTAAGCAAAATTTCATTTCACTCAATGATTCGGGGGATACAATTTAAAATTTCAGCCGAACAAAGAAAGATTCACGTGCGTTTATTTTCAGAAAAGAAGCTGCTGATTCAATAAGAAGACACACGAATATCCTTTGAGAATTTAGTATAACGAAAAGTTTTTTTCATCGCACGACACTAACACCAACAACAGCATCAGCACTAGCACCACGAACACCCCCAATAAAACTACCACTACCACCATCAGCGCTACCAGCGTCATCATCACCACCATATCCAGCACCACCAAAATCACCATCACCAACACCATCATCAACCCCACCACCGCCAGCACCCGTGACACCCACACCAGCACCAGCAGAACTATCACCAACACCATAACTAACACTAAGACTAACACCACCAGCACCATAATCAACAGCACCACCAGCACTAACACTACCATCACTACCAGCATCAACACCACCACTGCTATCAGCAAGTTTTAATTGGGTTCGTAATATTCAACCGTCCGGTAATTTACCTTTAACGGGATATCTGTCCACTAAATGTCCTCACGGCTTGTGGGTATTACGAATTCGATTCTTTTCTGCAACATGTTCAGCCTTACAAATATATACCGGACTTCCGTTGGAAAGCAAACCTTCTTCTGACTGCCTCTCTGTCACCAGCACTAGGAGGTTCCCAACATCAAAGAACGGCTGAGTCGTTTTCCGCATATCGTTTATCCAGTTAAAAATCATTGTAAACCTTTAAAAACTTTTGAACTTTATTTAATCAATGATGGAAGTTGGACAAATACCATTGGAACATTGTGCGAAATGCCCATCAAGTGCCAGAGTTGAACCCAGACAGCTAAACTGAAAGGCGGACGTCATCTCAGCTAGACCACAGACGCGCAGCAACCAGGCGTCTTAGTCTGTATTTTAATGCCAAAGTGACGCGTGTCCTGACTTGACACCAGGGAGCTCGCAAGCAGTAAGCCTCCGTGCTTACCATTACACCACTTTCGTGCGCCCACATGCTCGCTCTAAAAGCCTAGTAAATGCTCTACGAGAGACTTACGTAGAAAACTCATGCAATGGGTGTCAAGTGATAGCCTCGATGTTCCAACAACTAGAAGAAGAAGTAAAGAATTTAAAGGAAATCATCCACAGGACTCTTGCTTCAAAGGATCAACCAGCGCTCACCATGCAAACATTTACTCGGAGTAGAGCGAAGGCCATCCTGAATAATGAATCACCAGAAAGGAGGAAAGTGATAGGTAAGACATCTGTAAACAATATTTCAATATCACTTCGCGAATTTCAAAAGAATAAGAAGAAAAGCGCATGTACTACGAAAGTGAACGTTCATCATAATCCGAAAGAGGCATATGCAAGACTCGCCCGTCAAGCAAATGCATGTGCAAAATGAAATTAACAAAGGTATACCGACAGAAGAAGTTAAATGAATGCAACAGATAGCGATCGGTGCAGACAACTCTCAGACAGTATGCGCATTTTTGGAGGCTAACTAAGCGGTGAAGTCAACTAGCACAGTGCAATATAGCAGTGAACCCAGGGCGGAATTAGCTTACCCGAAGCATTCCCCTATCATCAAAGGTGAAGCCCCACTTAAGAACGCTTCAATCTCGAAAAGTTCAAGTACTCCAAAGAGCCCAATGAGTGAAAACCCTTTAGATCGAGCGCAATACACAATCATCCATGATGCCTTACCTACAACAACAGACGAATTGTGTGGAGAAAAATGCACCAATAGCGCAGCCATCTCCTTTTCGCAAGTCCGCTTCGACAGAGCTGGCTGCTGGAAATGGTGGAGTGCACGGTAAGGACGACTGCGTCATAATCCAGGGTCTCTTAGAGTCCTCCGCTAACACCCATAAGGAACAACTTGCGGCCGCCTTAGAGCAATTCCAGGATTTCATCAACGAAATGCTCCAACCATCGTAGGAAATAATCATTTAAATGTCACCCATCAGACACGACCACGACCCCTTAAAGTCGTCCTATGTGGTAATGAACAAGCTTAATTAACCATCTCCAAGCATTTTTGACTGAAGCATTCGCACAAGGTTGTGTTTTTCAGCCGGATTGCTTCCCTGCCGAACAAATAAAGCATCTCGAACTAGTCCTTGAATTGAGAATGCGGCGCATCAACGGCGCATCAACGGAGAATAGAACCTAATAATCTACAACGATCAGGTAGTAAAACGACCCTCTGCCCCACTATGGATCAAACCAGTTCGTAGGACCACACAGTTACTCTAGTAGACTAGGTCGGGACTGCAAACGGATCTCGCCTGAACTCAAAGCTGACATTTATGTACACTAACGCACAAAGCCTCGCTCAAAAATGGATGAACTGAGAATCTATATTTGGGACCTGCTCCCAGACGTTATCTCAATAACAGAAACCTGGTTGTCGGAACAGGTTGGTGACATGGAACTTGCACTTCCTGGATTCCAACTGCTTCACAGAGACAGTGAAAATTGAAGCGGTGTAGGCATAGCAACATTCGTAAAAAATGGCTTGCATGTTTCAGAAAAAACGGAAGCAGTATGGTTAACCGTAAGAGCAACGGGTTCTTAAAGCGTGTATATCTTAATGGTGTATCGATCCCCGGGAAACGATAATGAAGGTGATGCCAAATTGCTGGATGAGCTCAAGGTATTTGCTACGCGGCCGAATACTCTCATCATTGGGGACTTTACTGCACCTAACATTGTCTGGAAATCCGCCTCCGCAGAATGCACTTAAACAGCATTTGATCAGCAGCTTCTGTGCACCACTGGCAATTTGCTTCTTACCCAACACTTCTTGTTTCTGATGAGGGCTCACTAGGGCCAGCAGATGAACTGCCTTGACCTCGTGTTCACTATGTCGCCTGACAACATTGAGGTTTTGAATTGCTTAACTCCTTAAGCAAGAGCGATCATGTGGTTCTCATGTAGGAATACACATTATTCTCTTTGCCGCCTCAACCACTTGATCTCCGACCAAATATTTAGCGTAGGAATTTCGAACAGATGAAAAATGACCTTTCTCCTATCGACTGGACATGCATATTCTCCAATGATATTGACGAGGCTTGGGGCCAATTTAAAGACGTAGTCCACAACCTCATGTTAACCCTGCCCAATCATGCAAAGAAGGCTAACAAAAAGACTTCGCTGGTTGACTCCATCCTTAAAAAAGGAAGTTAAAAAGAAGAGGAAACTCTGGAAAAG
Source organism: Schistocephalus solidus (assembly GCA_017591395.1). Taxonomy (NCBI): domain Eukaryota; kingdom Metazoa; phylum Platyhelminthes; class Cestoda; order Diphyllobothriidea; family Diphyllobothriidae; genus Schistocephalus; species Schistocephalus solidus. The sequence continues at coordinate 17,418 of WEDG01011414.1, forward strand.
ATCCCGCATTCATAAGACACTGGAATATTTCAACAGCTACATGTTGCAAAGGAACCGAGTCAAAATTCTCATTGCCAGAGATCGACGAGTCTTTGAAGAGGAGCTGTTGAACCGTGCCATGATTAATCCCAAAGTCCTTTACAGTTACATAAGGTAGAGCACGCGAAACAAGGATCCAATCCCACTATTGCGGACTGTCAAGGGCGCGGAAATCTCAGAGGACAGGGATTAGGCTGAAAATATTTCTCAGTTCTTTTGGTCCGTCATGACAACAGAACCTGAATTGTTCCCACCCACTTGTGAAGATGAGGTAGTATCTACTATGGAAACAGTTCGCTTCACAGAAGAAATCAATCAGGAAGAGTTGCTAAACCTGAAAAGGTCAACCTCTCCAGGCCCGATGCAATCCTGGCCAAGCTGTTGAAAGAGCTAGATTCTGAAATGTCCAAACCGCTAGCCTTACTCATCCAGGCGTCGTTTGCTACTAGGTGTCTACCCTCCGATTGGAAGACCGCAACCATCACTCCGCTACTCAAGAATGGAAGCTGAGCGTCTGCGAGTAACTACAGACCGGTAAGCCTAACCTCCATATGTTGTCAAATCACTGAGAAAATAATCAAGAAAGCGTTGATGCAGTTCCTCGAGCAGAATCACCTCCTCTAAGAGGCCCAACACGGCTTCGCAGTGGTAGGTCTTGTATTACAAACCTAATCTTCTCACTTGAACGCTGGACCAAAGTACGTGATGAAAGAAAAATGGTGCATGCTTTCTACATTGACTTCCGAAAATCCTTCGACAGCGTTCCTCACCAACGTCTCCTGCATAAACTGCACAGCGTAGGAGTTCATGGAAGCCTCCTTGTATAAATCCAAATGTTTTGATTGGACGGTCCCAAAGAGTACAAGTCGGATGCCAGCAGTCTTCAGAAATAGCCATGGTGAGTTGCGTCTCACAGGGCGCAGTTTTAGGCCCCATATTATTCATTTTTTCATCAATTATTGTGTCAGTGACCTTGAATATGATGTCCTCCTGTTCGCTGACGATATAAAACTATGGAAAATTGTTGACAATACGACAGACGAAGACCATCTGCAACTGAAATCAAACAGGGTCGAGGACTGGTCAAAGCTCTAGCTTATACCGTTAAATGTTAGTTAGTGCACTTTTCTACAACTTATCCGCTGTGAAGCCTCTAGCGTAAAAAGTACTTTTAAATTGTACACTTTTGCAACCAGTTGGCAGTCAGAAGGACTTGGGTGTGTGCATTACATCGTCACTCAAACTAACACTGAACTGCACGAAGGTGGCCATTGACAAAGAAAATTTTTCCAGAAGATTAAGAAGCTTCCTGCGGCAGCACCTAGAATATGCCATACAGGCATGGAGACCTTGGACTGTCAAGGCAAGTATCGTCTTAGAGAAGATCCAGAGGCGAGCGACAGAAATGACTAAAGGCCTGTGATCACAAACCTAGGAAAACAGACTATCGACCTTTCCTACAGGCAACTGAAAGGAGATATCTTACAAACCTTTCGCGTTACGAATGGCCTGGACTTTTGCTTTATTCCCAGTGACTAACATGCCCACCTTGCGAGGTCACCCTTTAAAACTACGCACAGGTAAAGCAAGGGTTATGGATGCAAGTTCTTCTTCAATAACAAAGTGGATGCAGCGTGGAACGCTCTGATCATGGATGTTGTTCTCTATACTACCGTGAATTCCTTTAAGCGCAAACTCAACTCTTATCAAACCTTCTAGTTCAATCGCATGTTATTATACTACAGACAATACGTAGGTAGTCTGTAAAGCGCATTTTGTCAATTAGCCGACGGCTGCTTGTTTCTTCCACGTCATTATGGTTACATCTTTCCAATTTTCCTTATGTACTGATATTTTCTTAGTCACTTTGCAACCAATAGTGAGTTCAAAGGCGTTCCCCTATCGTTCCCTTAACGAAACTGAAATGAAATACTACTTCTACTACCAGCACCACCGAAACCAACAATAAACCTACCACCCACACCAGTAGCACCTCCGATAGTTCAACCGTCGTAGTCCGACGATGTCCACCGTATGCTCCATGGGAGGGTGGAGCAGGGACGGTGACTTGCACGTGAATTAGTTTTAAGTGATAGTAGCCTTGCGCTGCAGCTACCGCACTCTCTCCTCCTCCCAATCTGAGCCCGGTGTCAAGACAGAGTCAAGAAGAGCGGAGGCGGGAGAGGACGCAGGTAGGTGGCGCGGCCGGGTCCCCTTAGTCCTAGCCACCCCTATGCGGGCCACCACACCTCCCATGTTCGGCATTTGTTAGCGGAGCGCAACCCGAATAACGCATGCTGTGCTCTGATGTGGCCCCCGTGTTGGTTCAACGCATCTACCACCTGGCCCGTTTAGGGGGCACAAAAGCACCTCCACCAACACAATCACCAACAGCACCACCATCATCACCACCAGCATCACCAGACTAAAAAACATCACCACCACCACCACAAAACACTACCACTAGGAACACCACCACCATCACCACCACCACCACCAGCACCACCACCAGCACCACCTGCACCACCAGCAAAAAAATCACCACAACCACCAGCAGAAAAATAACCACCACCAGAACAAGCAGCACCGCCACCAGCGCCACAATCAGCACAACCACCAGCTCCACCAGCACCACCATCTACACCGTCAGCAGCACCACCCCCACCAACACCAACATTACCAGTTATACTACCCCAACGCCCAAAAACACCACCAGCACCATCAGCACCAAGACGAAAACTATTACCACGACCAAAAATACTACTAATACTACTTACAGTACCACCATAACCAGCAATTACCGCACCAGCAGCACCACCATTGACACCACCAGCACCACACCCCCAAGCAACAGCAGCACAACGAGCAACATCAGCACCACCAGGAGCACCACAACCAAACGCATCAATAACAGCACCACCAACACCAGCACCACGACCATTACCACCACAAATGAAGCCAACTCTAACACCACAAATATCACCACCTCAAGCCCCAGCAATGCCAGCACCAACACCGACACTCCAACCCGCACAAAGAGCACCAAAGCCAGTATCACCACTTCCACCACAGCCATCACTACCATCACCACCAGAACTATTATCACTATTATTACTAATCTTATTACAACCATCACCAACACCAATCCCACCACCACCACCACCAACACCACCAGCACATCTACCACCACCATCAGCACCAACCACCACCACCAGCATACTCACCAACACCATCAGCACCACCACCAACACCTACACCATCACTACCAGCACCAGCACAAACACCACCCCTACTTCTATCACTACCACTACCACCACCGCTAGCAGCGCATCCACCAGCATCAATACCACAGCAAAAAGGACCAGAAACACAACCAAAAAAGCGACACCCACACCAGCAACAGCAAGAGCTACACTACAGCACCAGAACAAACACCAACAATACAACTACCAATACCACCACCACCAGCAGCACCTCCACCAAGACAACTAGCAGCACCTCCACCCACACCACCACCACCACCAACACCAGCATCAACAGAACCACCAACAACACCAACACCACGCCCAGTAATACCACCACAACGACCACCAACAACACCATCAGCACCACCAGCCAAATCAACACTACCACCAGCACCAGCTCTACTACTACTACTTTCAGCACCACCATAAACAACATTTACCCAACAAACAGCACCACAACCACCGTTGTCAGTGACGCGCGCCGTCATCCCGTCATGAAGCT